>MU397379.1:0-61907 GCA_022578865.1 Xylaria sp. FL0043 | reverse complement strand
AAAATAAATAAAATAAATAAAATAAATAAAATAAATAAAATAAATAAAATAAATAAAATAAATAAAATAAATAAAATAAATAAAATAAATAAAATTATAATAATATTTAAAAAAAAATTTTACGGCCGATTAAAATAAATAAAAAAATTTTTAACTTTTAAAATTTAATCGATAATATAAATATAAAAAATAATATAAAAATTAAAAATATTATAAATATAAGTTTAAAAAAAAAATTTAATATAAAAAAAAAATAAATTATTAAAAAAAAAAATAATAATTTAAAAATTATTTAATTAAATATTAAAATATTTATATATTATATATAAAATATATATAAAATATATATAATAGTTTAAAAATTATTTAATTAAATATTAAAATATTTATATATATATAAAAAAAAAAAATAATACGCACGTTATTTTAAAATTTTTTTAAAAAATATTTATTAGTTAATTTTATATTATTATATATTTTCGTAATAAAAAAATTATAATATAAAATAAAATATAATTTAAATAATATTTTTATAAAAAAATAAAATATATATTATTTTAATATTTTTAAATATATTTATTAGCCGGTTTTATATTATTATATATTTTTATAATAAATAAATTATAATAAAATAAATTTTAATAATTTATTAATAATTAAACTTAAATAATTAAATTTATAACTTTATTATAAACTTTATTAAAAATAAAATTTAACGTTTTATAATTAATTAAACATTTTAAAATTATAAAATATATAATTAACTTATTTAAATAAAATTAACTTAAAAAGTTTTTTTTTTAAACTTTTTTTAAGTTTTTTTATTTCGTTTTAGTCCGTTTAACGTTAACGTTAGGTTTTTTGTTCTTATTATTCCGTAATGCAAAAAACCTCCGGCTATATAGCTGCAACTAGTCCCATGACAACCTACTTAGTAGGTACCCAGAAAGGTCTCCTCTTCAAAGCTCCCGGACGTCAAGACCTATGCCATACAGCGCTCCTTCGGCCCGTGCGGGTAGCGGAGACGTATCCGGTGTGAGGGGGCCTCATGCAGGAGGTTCCGTATAGATAACAATCTACATTGTTCAAGGTATGTTCCTAGGCTTCGAGATAGCGGTATGCTGGACGCATTGATCCCCCCTCTCATCTTCTCCAAATTGTCTTACTCAACCAGCTGGGAAATGCAACGAGACGCAAGCGGCTTACACGGTAACAGGACCCGCCTGACTTCGCAGCGATGTCAGAGAAACTCATGCTCGCCTCTGGCCTCATACTATGGCAACCAGCCCAGTCTAGAGGCGAAAAGAGGATGTGCTAGAAGAATATGCAGTTGACTGCAACGTGCATGGCTTGAAACTCGGCAATGTTGTGAACAAGAATCTGCTCGTTGGTTCTGTTGGTTCTGTTCCCGCATGACTGGCCGCCAAGGACAATGCAGCTAACAGTGCATCGCCGTAGGGTTTCAGTGAATCTAATATTCGCCATCAGAGGTGCGCCGCAGTCAGCCCATTGCAGATACTGTGCACCCGGGGGACGCAAATACCCGGCAGAGCCGCACGGAAATGTATACAATACAATGGGTAGTCCCAGCTGCAAGGAGTGCAGCTGGGTAGAGTTGTACCCAATATTAGTCTGATGTATGCGTCGCACTCCTCATTTCTCATGGCGCCCGATTTGATCATACTGTAGGGCTCAAGTAGTGTGAAGTGTGCATGGGGCCGGGATATAAAGAACTCCGCATTGTCAGCGTTGTATGCATCTGCTAATTAGAGCTAAGCAGCATCAATCACCCCGAGTGCAGCGTTCTTTTCTGTACAATAGATGGAGAGCTAGCACTGTACATACTGTGAACGAGGGTGACCAAACATTGTATGCATGGTTTTATGCCTGATTGGATCAACGCTGCCAGGAAAGGTACGCCTGTTGTGCGTAGTAGATACAGTCCAGCCGCTCTCTGTTTCAATTGCCTTGTATAGGTTGAGGGAGTAAAGTCTAGTGATATTTTCCTGAATTAGGGAGCTGTTTTGAACAATGCATCAAGCTAGACCGCTCATCACACCTCAGCTGTATGGATCCCTGAATCATGAACGGAATCATTATCATATAACGACCAAGATGACTCCTTAGTAAGTTGCGGGTAACTTTAATAGCTAGTTTTGCAGTTGAAAAGTTTGGTCCAGTAGCTACAAACCGATTACAGAAGCGTGAGGCAATCTCAAGCCGCCCTGCGTCTCTTCACCTTGATCGTAGCCGTCAGCGGGGGAAGTCTCGTAATACCAACCCACGAGCCCTCCGGCTTCTTAGGTAAAAATTCAAATTCGTAATGTAGGATCGCATGTGCTAGTATGAGTTTCAGCTCTGCAGCTGCAAAGAACCTTCCCGGGCACGCATGTTTTCCGTGACCAAAGACCAAGAAGTTAGGGCTTGTCGTTGGCAAAGCATTGCGCGCGAGGCGCACATGATCACTTTTGTCTACCCCTTTTGCTCTACGCTGATCGGAGAAACGAAATGGGTTGAAGTCCTCGCTTTCCGCGTAGATCGCCTCGTCGCGCATAATGCAGTATGCTGGCACAGACACTTTGGTGCCCTTAGGTAGGTGGACGCCAGTAGGCGTCATCAGACCTTCCTTTGCGACAACTGTGCGTCCGAGCCCTATTGAAACTATGGAGCTTAAGCGTGCACTCTCGCGAATCGCCGAGTCGAGTTTCTCTAGCTGGCCTAAGGCGTGCTTATTCCACTGTCCGCCATGGGCAGCTAGAACAGCGGCAATTTCCTGGCGGATCTCTTCCACATACTCGGCCTTAGATGACACAAGATCAAGTAGTGCCTCAGTTGAGGTAAAAGATGTCGTGTGAATCGCGGCAAAGTTGACCACTAATATCCGGTCTGCCAACACTGGGTTGCGCCACATATATGGATCGCCACCTGCTTTGGCTTGTTGGATCGACCACTGCAAAAAGTCGTTGGACTCGCATTTCTTGAGTTCTGGCTCGCTTTGGTTTTCATCGTAGATACGAAGGCGACGCTCGATCTCCAATGCGAGTATTTTGCGAAACCGCCACGTATGGAGGCGATTAGGAATAGCAGCCAGGGGAGCCAGAAGTGGGCGCAGTGGCTTCCAAATCAACTTAATGACTGTGGCGCTTAAAGGGACGTCAATAGCGAATGCCATGCCATTGTTGACCAATTCAGGGTTCCGACAGTATGGCATGCCGACGAGGGCGCGGTTCGCCACGGATCCGACGACATGACGCATTGATTCGAAGACACACACCTCGTGCCAATCATCTTCTATTTCAGAGCCACCCCAATGTGTTTTCAAGGCCCAGGCGGCTTCCTCAGCCATTGCTGGCACCAGACTACCGATCTGAGGGGTGAGTTTCGTTCGAAGCAGTCTCTCATGCAGGGGCACGCGTGGTATCTTGGGTTCTATAAATGTATAGTCGACCTGAAAGATCTCAAAAGCACGCTCACTAAATCCTAGCACTGAGTCTGGTTGATCCAAGAGAAATTTTATGTCGGAGTGTGGCATGATTACGATGTCGCCCTCGCCAGCCACAGGTACAAGGACTGGCTGTGCTTTCGCGTAGGCTGTCTCCAGTGCTTTCTGGAAGTCTCGCGTATTGCGCCATCGTGCTTGTAGGAGCGGAAACCAGTCGCCCTTGTAAGAGCCAACGATAGGAACAGTGGGAGCACGCGGTGTTTTAAAAATCGACAAGAGATAATAGAGAACGATTAGAGCAAGAATGGGGAATGTAGGGTGAAAAAGTAAGTCATAGAACATCGTGGGAAGAACTCCACAGATACGTCGAATATTACTATGAAGAACTTTGATACCAGATTCGTTGCAAACATTGGGCAGGACGCAGTATTTAGAGTATGAGAGTGTATCTAAGGTACCTACGCGATTATTGACTTACGACTCATGTAGCTACACAACGGGAAGGGACCCCATTTGACCCCACAGACTGTTTTTTTTTTATGGAAAGGTCCGCTTAGCCGCATAGGTATACCTAGCACAACCGATAATCAGTATGTTGGAGCCTGACTTGATCCTGACCAATGGCATAGCAATGATGTAGTTCGTATATAGTATTTACTAGTTGGAAATTATGGCAAAGTACACTTATTTTTCAGTTACGCACTTCGCATAAATGTGCAAGAGAGAAGAGTACCCACCTCCCAGTCAACCTTGTTTTCATAACACATCAGGTACTTAAATAAAATGACAAGTGGCTGAGTTTTGAAAAAGCTGGAACACCCAAAATCAATGGAATAACCCTCTGCTTTGCAGCAGCGGTGTATTGACATGCTTGGTGGACTCCCTATTTGACTTCCACGCGTAGCTTGACTCTCTCCGGATGATTCATTCTCAGCAACAGATTATAATTGACATCGTGAGCGCAATCCTGCGCTCTCTTACACGCCTCCGTGTGAGTCTCATTGTCGAATTCCAGGAGGCGCAACCGATGCTGGTGGAACAAGCGCGCTAGCACTGCGACGCCTTCGACTATGGAGAATTTCTTTCCAACACAGTTCTGCGGACCGTCCGACCAGGGAAAGAACGTACCTTTCCGGGGTACAAGTAGTGTCTCTTTACCGATGGCTTCAGATTGCACGATCCATCGCATTGGACGCCACTCGCAAGAGTCCTCCCCCCAATATCGCGTGTCCGTCTGGATACCGAGCAGCACCGGAAAGACTTCGATGCCGGTAGGAACGGAAATTAAGTGATCTCCTACTTGGAGGTTAGTTGCTCGCTCTGTAGCCATTTTTGGCACGCCTGTGATTGGTGCAAAGAGTCGCAGAGTTTCGAGAAACACTGCTTGGCAGCGGATGAGCTGCGGAAACTCGTTGTAGTCCCAACTACGGCCCTCTGGGTTGACGTCGTTTCTAAAGATAGCCGTGATTTCTTCACTAAGCCAATCTTGAATATCAATGTTCACCGCAAGGAGCGTCAAGGTAAATGTCAAAGCAATTAAGACTGTGTCGTGGCCAGCGAAATTGATGGCAAATATATTGCCTAATATTTCATCAGCAGACAACATGCCTCTCTTGGCTCTACTCATCATCCTTTCATTCGCATCTTCTTGCTCGAGGAACGTGTGTGTCCCGAAAGCCCTTACAAGTGGCGTCAATAGACCACCGGATGTGGCAATGTCGCGATCAATCGCTGCCGCTTCTTCTCTAACCATCTCCATCAGGATAGATTTGAAAGATTCGGCCGCGCGACCAATCTTAGAAAGACTTTTGGGAATGAGACTTCTATTGAGGTAGCGATAGGGGAGTAACATCAGAAGGATAGCATTTTCTAGGACTACGTGGAGAGTATCCCGGTACGCCTCTGTCCCTGTTTCGCGACCTTTGAGTTGCAGTGAAGGCTTTTCGGGGCTGCGAGATTCTTGGAACGCAGCAGCCGCTAGTACGTTAAACGTGAGAGCGCGCAGGTTTTCTTCGAGATTCGTAACCCTCGCTTCATGTCCGGTGATCCAGTCTTGCAGCAACCTCCTTGAATATCCCTTGTTAGATGAGAACGAACTGATAATATAGAGTTAAAGCGTGAGATAAACTAAGAGAAGGGCTGTTTTACTGAGTATGACGCAGAGTTTCTTTCCACACTATGTTCATAAGACCTTCGGTGAAAGGCGCTGCCACGGCCCTACGGTGACGGGGCCAGTCATCCAACCCAACCGTGAAGACAGATGGCCCATAAAATGCCAACATACCTATAAACCATGAGATGACCTAAGTTAGTAACGATTATAATAGGGCGGAGGCACTCACCATATTTGTGAGCCGGACGCACAAAGTCTTTCCATCGTGAGTATATCTCAACAATGGCATCAGGGTCCGCAACCTGTAAACTGATACCCGCTGGTGACACGAGAGCCCAGACAGGCCCGAACCGATCTGTCGGCCAGCTTTTTTCGAGGAACTGCCAATTACGATGAGAGAAACGGATGAAATTGGGATATGAGCTCCATGGAATAGCCACGCAACGGTCTAATACTCTCCATACAAGCGGTTGAACAATGACCCAAACATTGCTCTCTGGGCTGACCGGAGTGCGCACCACTGGAATCTGTAAAGCGAGGGCTCTGCGGGCATTCAACTCAAGGCGTACGAGGCCCCATACGAGATACGCAAGCACTAAAGAGAGGAATAGCTGGGTAATCATAGCCAGAGAGACAAGGTGACTAAGAATAAGCTGAAAAGCATACATAATAATATAGGTAGGCTTAAAGGGTGAGATCGCAACTGGAAACAATCAATCGTAGTTTTGGTAGTCAACTGTTCACCCTAATGATCGTTTGACGAGATCGTGCCGTAAGTACCTAGAATAAGAGACACCATTTGAGATAATCGCACCGGACCACAAGCACAGTAGTCAGTAGCCTGGCAATCCCTACACAACACATTTTGGACAAGGGCCGTGGTCTCATACCTGGAGTCAAGGGCGAATGCATGGAGAATCATTTACTATATTTAATTTTTCTTCTGTTGGTCGCGAGACGCTTCCTTCGTACAAACATCATGCATTGGGTATGTTACAGCATACAGGAAAAGCAACACTGCCTTGAACTAACGCGTCGCGAAGTGTAATGTGATAAACAATGTTACTTGCATCGACCTCGGGGTAGTTCTAAGAGAACCAGACTTCATGTAGTTATGGCTGGGTGGGTTAGAAATCTCTATTACTGTACCTATGGTACTGTGTACTAAATACTACTTGTACTACATGTGAACCTCTTGTCAACCCTGCATACAGCTACATGATTACGACCCTAACGTCCCTCGTCACCGAGCTTCATTCCGGAATTTTGAACCCCCCGGGAACCAGACGAGTGAAGACCCGCTGAGGATCGTAGATTCTCTGCACCCTACGCAACCTCTCAACACTAGCCTCTCCATAGCTCCCTATCGGAGCCTGCCAAGGCGCAGCGTAATTGACGTATAAAAAGGGATCCAGGGCACCTAGTACACCGACGTCCCGCTTAATAGCTGCAATTAGCGCTTTAGTCGCCTTGTGTACGGTGTTGTCATCCGCAGCACGGGACCACATCGCGGTCAAATTGATGATAATCATAGCTCTCCCCTCTCGGCCAGCAAGGCCAAGCGCGTTGGCACCAGCATGCCGCGCATATAGCTGTGGCGGCAGAGGGTCCATGCCCACCGACCAACTGATGCCGGGGATGGTACGAATTGAGTTGATGCTGGCACTCCATGCACGAACTGTTGCGTTGATGGCCGCGACATCGGAGACAATGGTTAGAGTCGCACTAGCTTGTCTGTGGCTCACCGCATGCGAATAGCAAGCTGTTAGTGCACAGACATGTGAGATGGAGTCAGGCTCAAGCATCCTGAAGATGGATGGGGACACGTCGACCACCATGAGGTCTTGTGCCCCAGGGACGCATATGGAGGGCTTGCCAAAGACAAGGGGGCAAAGAGAGCAGGGACGCACCTGAAGCCGTTTGGGTCATTGGCTTCCGTCTCGGTAGCCAAGTCCGACATGTTGGTGACGCGTTGGGTGTTGGTGTAGGCGGTCATGTTTGTTAGGTTCCGGAATACGGAAGGATTGGTCAATGGTACTGTGTACTGCATGTCATTGACCACAGCCTGCTGGTCCTGAATGCCCGAGTAGCCGAAGGTAGTGATCAACGACGCGAATTCGTCATAGTTAATTGGATTGGTAAACGCTGCAAGAGCAAGTATCTGCTGCTCAGCGGTCTCAATCGGCCTCACGGCTTGACCACCCCAGAGGTCCCCTTGGGGGAATGTCCTGAGATCGATGCGAGTAACGACGCCGAAGTTGTTGGTACCTCCGCGGAGCGCCCATAGTAAGTCGGGATTTTCGTTGCTATTGGCATTGACGAGGGTGCCATTGGCCAAGATGACTTCGAAGTTCACCACGGTGTCGCAGGCCCATCCGAAGCGAGGCCCAAAATAACTAATACCTCCGCCGAGCGTGAGTCCCCCCACGCCGACACTTGCAGCACGTCCCCCACTCACACTGAGATGCATCTTGTCAAGGTACGCATACACGGCTCCCCATCTGCACCCTGCACCAACGGACAAGACCGGCGCAACACTCCCGCCTGGCTGTGAGATCGTGATGTCAGATAACTTGGATAGGTCAACTGTCACACCGTCTTTTATGTTAGATGCACCGACAAAGCTGGCATGGCCGCCAGATCGGACAGCGAAATGGCAGCCCACAGAGGACCCCGTCATATGGCCGGTGAACGTTGTTGTCGTCGTAAGTAACTTTACTGCCTTTGATACATCCTCGGCTGTGTGTGCGGATACTATACAGGCTGGGTGGATGGCGGCTTCTTGTAAGGAGAAGTAAGAATTGAGCGATTCTGTATAGATGGGGTTGCCAGGATACGAAACTTTGTTCCCCAGGGTGAACGATAAGGCCAAGCACTGGTATTGTCCATTAGTAGAAGCTTCAGAGGATCGAGAGGTTATGGTGGTATGCTAACACAGGAACCTGCACTGCTGATGAAGTTGGTCATTCCGAAGCCGGGTACGTCACTTACAACAGCAAACTGGACTCAGACTTGCATGATAGTTGTACTGCCGTGAATCACAGGTAGATGTTTGAGTCGTCCGGATCTGAACATTAAAATATGGGAGGTAGCAAAATGCTGGAATTCGGGAGGGGGAATGTAACTTGAGTCGCATATGTATTAATTATTGCATGATTCAACTAGCCTGGCTGTGACGAATCATATTCCTCCTTAGGTACTGTTGGCAGTGAGGAGCGATTGATGATCCGCGCTTTTCGAGGAGTGTGTAGAATGGAACCCAGTACTGGGAATGTCGGCTGCGTTGTTGGTGCTGCCAACGGTACGCGGACCAACGCCTGTAGTTTAGATGCAACTCTCTCATAACGCATGTGTTTGATGAGTGAGGCTTACAAGGGCAAGCAAGGGAGCTCTGATCAGATGGCTCAGACAATAGGCGTGACCAACACCAGAATGCTTCAGTTTCGAAGAAGAAAAAAAAACAAGCTTCTCAGAGATAGACGAGCAGGATCTCCTATTGCGCCCCTATCATATGGTTCAAGTTTACGGACCTCGTTAACCATCACATAGTCACTTCTCACTACAAAGCTTTACCTGCTTGTCATTCATGAGCCACAGGTCTAGTCTTTGCCATTATGGTTTTCGCAGCTATCGCCGACACCATCCTCAGCCGAGAGCCCGCGAGTACACTGGGCTTTGTCTGGACGAGATTGTTGACATGGCTTCTGGTGGTGCTGGTATTGTGGCGAACATGGAGATTCTCAATACTGCCCTTTCTGTACCCTGGTCAACCGAAGGAATTCCCCTACTGGATTCCTTGTGAGTATATTTTCTTTTGAGCTACATTGAGACCGCTAGAATACGTAAACTAAAACAATTAGCAGTCATCGGCAGGTCACCCTGATACTGGCAAGCTGGAGCGAGAACCTGACTAGATTCAAAAATAGGCCACGGCCAGAGCTTTTTCTTAGACTCGAACGGACTACTCAACAGAGCCAGGTACGTGAGGACCATCGAAGAAACCTGGTTTGATACAAGGTCAATTAATAATTGTCAGGAGTTATTTCGGTGACGCCAAGAACCCTTTTGCGTTAACGGTCTTTGGTATGACCTTCTATGTAGTAACGCAGGTCAAGCATTCAGCCGAAGTCTATCGCAACACCGAGACTCTTTCATTCGAAGACTTCGTGCAGGGCCTGATGCGAATCAATGGCAATGAGGAGAAAATCATCAAGACCGTGTACACAGCACTACCTACTAACAAGGCAGGCTTTCCAAACCCACAGGGCGAATCTCTAGGACAGCTAGCCCAGAGGATGCACGCGCACCAATTGCATCCAGGGGAAAATCTTGTCACGCTCCAGAAGCAGGTAAAAAATTGGCTGGATCGTAACCTGAATCTTGTTTATCTCGCCGCATACCCAAGTGCAGTGCTCAAAAGCGCGAGGAGCATGGAAGTACCATTATACCAATGGTGCTCCGAGACCTTCATTCAAATGGGCCAGGACGTTTACTTTGGCGCCAAGCTGACTCAGATTGATCCAGAGCTGCCTGCGGCATTCTTAGCTTTTGACGAGTTGATCTGGAAGATGCTGTATCAGTATCCAGCCTTCATGTCTCGAGATATGACCAAGCCGCGCTCGCGTGTCATTGCCTCACTCAACAGGTACTTTCAAGTGCCGCAAGACCAACGCAGTGATGGCACAGCATGGCTGATTAACGCAATGGAGGACGAGATGCGGGCTATTGGAGTTAGTGGTGAGAACCTGGCCGTTGTGATGTTCCATTTGTACCTCGCGTAAGTACATTCCTCTCAACTTTTCTTCTACAGGCTTGTGCACAGTAATAGCGAACTATTGACGTCAATACGCAACATCAGTATCAACACCAATACCCGCAAGACGGTGTTCTGGCTCCTCAGCTACCTGGTGCATCATCCTTCACTGCTCGCTGCTTACCGCGACGAGACGGCGGCGGCGTTTGGGACTACCGGCGAGCTCGTCGATCCGTTTCTTATACAGGACCCCGCCCGATGCCGTTTAGTAGATGCTGTCTGGCATGAGACGCTGCGTCGTAAGTAAACCGGTTCTAACAATATTTACACTCGGAAATGCATTTATGCCTGGACCACTTCTCAAGACCTGCCCCCCTCCTAGACACGGTAATCACTTCTGACTTCAATGCCTTTAGTGACAGGCTGGGCTGCCTCTGTGCGACTGATCATGGCCGATACGGTGATTGGCGGTAAGTTCATGCGTAAAGGCAACCGCGTCATGGTGCCGCACCGACTACTACATTTTGATGAAGATGTGTTCGGTGCAGAGCCGCAGGCGTTCCGACCCGAGCGCTGGATGCAGAAGCAGGCCGACGATGGGTCAGGGACGAGCAGTCTTGCACGCAACCCATCCTGGAGACCGTTCGGGGCAGGGAAAACTATGTGCAGCGGACGCTTTCTAGCGCGCTTTTCAGTAACGACTTTCGCGGCAGTGCTACTTCACCGGTTCGATGTGCAGCTCGTTGGCAACCCACCGTTTCCGAGGGCTGACGAGGGCAGACCCGTCCTGGGGACCATGTCGGTCAAGGACGGTTCGGATTTCAAAGTAGTCATTTCTCTTCGTTAGTAACAATAGCCTCAGCCATAGGAGTATAGCCAGAACATGGGAGACTGTGACCCAATACTCGGCTGCTCGGGTGGGCGTCATGCACTTGTGACTTCGTGAAGCTGCCCACCCGTTGATAGACAACCTCGAAGCCCAGTAGTTTAGTCTCAGTGCTTCAGATGACTTGTTGTGACGATACCAAAGGATGGAAAGCACTGAATCTTCTGCAACGTCCTAAGTTCTCATTCTGGGAGATGTAATATGGTTGGATGTGGGGGTTGTCCCCTTGAATGCTCAGTGCGTCTCCCAAACATAATGCATACTACCTGCATACATATGCATAGCTGGCTGGCCAACAGTAAAGTCACCCGATCAGCTAAAATACCTACTGGGAGACATACGTATATATGTATATATGTAGGTACCCTCGAGAGGTATGTACATATATGTAGGTAGCTCAGTAGTTGCGGTGTGGTCCCGGACCTCAACCAAGATCTGCCATTAGGTAGATACCTAACAGTACGGTAGTATCTACTATGTAACATTGAAGGTAGTGCATGCAGCATGATACATAACACGTACCGTTATAGCAAGCAACCAGTGATCGCTCCATCTCGTTATACCTAACGTGCCCCCAGGTACCGAGGCGCGCTAGCCTCAATCTTGTGCAATCCCGTGTATCGTTATGTGACCAATCAACCGGTCGGTAGAGATATATCTGGTAGCAGGTAGCAGATGGATGTATACAGGTTATCAGAGTAGGTGGGTGGGTGTCAAAAGGAGTGGAGACGAGTACTTGCGTAGCAGAATTCATGGTGTATTTCAGGATAATTAGAAGGGAAGAATCTACCCGTTGGAGACGGGGGAAGAGGGAGATACATATAGGTATAAGAGTGGAGTGTATCCAGCTCCCTTACTTCAACAGTGGGTATGTAGACAGGCAGGCCGGCAACCTGACAGCATCGCTGCAAAGCGCCTGGTCTGTTAGCATGCATGACGCCCTTCGAATTTCGTTATCCGGTACCGATTACTTCATATTCGTATCTATCACCATGCTGATGTTTCCCCGTGTTTTGGTCCATTTCAGCCTGGTGTTCGACACTTTCCCCTTTCTTTCCCGTAGCATTCTCCTCGCCCTTGTTTGCAACAGAAAACACTAGGATCTCGCCAACACGCACCCGTGCAGTTAGCTACCTACGGAGTGAATACATAGGCAGTTGTGGCGAAGATGACCAATATCGCCCCAAAAGGAACCATTTTGATCACCGGAGCAAATGGCGCGCTTGGCAGTGCCATAGTGCGACAGGTAGCGTCGAAACCAGAATTTTCCGCTTACCATGGCCTTTATACAGTTCGGGATACCACCAAGGCGTACGCTCTTCACGCGGCTCTTAAACACGGCCCGGCACACCAATGCGATATCGTAGCGCTCGATTTGACCAATTTGGATGATGTTCGAAAGTTGGCCGAGGGTATCAATGTGAGTGAACCAAACTAAGCCTGACTGACTCTACCATGTGCCAACCCCTATTGGTACTGGTGGGTTGTCGCGCTACATGAAAAGCGCAAGACATGGGTTTCGACACCAACAGATTGGCTTACTTGGACAGACTCGTATTTCATCCGGTGAGATCCCACCGATCCGCGCTCTTCTTCTCACTGCTGGCTTCCAGGATTTCGGCAAGCAGTCGTGGACGAAGGATGGTCTAGATACCACTTTCGCGGCCAACTACCTCGGACATTGGCTGCTCACTCTGCTTATGCTGAAGGGCATAGATAGAGAGGCCGGACGCATTGTGATCATTGGAAGTCAAGGCCATGAGTAAGTGCCCTTATTATATTTCAGTCCTTTCAGCTTCTCTATCCGCCCAGTTGACCATATGTGATGGGCGAACCCAAACGAATAAAGGACGATAGCTTTAAAGACGACGTTGTCACAACCATTAGACGCTTACTAACGTACGTGGTGCTCACTAGCCCCGAGGATCCACGGAATGTGCGAGGCGGAGCTTTTAACGACCCCAAGTATAAAAGCTTTATCTCCGACGCCGCTAGTTTTGAGGCTATAGCCAAAGGAGCATGGAGCCCGGCAACTGAAGACGCGTCGTTCCGCGGCGGCTTCCGCCGCTACGGCGCGTCTAAACTTTTCTTAATTATGATGCAACATGAACTTCAAGCGCGTCTCGACGAAGATCCAGCGCTGAATAAGATCTGTATCCTTGGCCTAGACCCGGGCACCATGATTAGCGGCCTGCAACGGCTTGCTCCTTGGTTCATTCGCGTGCTCCTCTTTAAGGTGATCTACCCGTTTGTCTTGTATATCAACCCGGACAACGGACCGGTGCGGCCAACAAGTCGCTCAGCAAGCGATACCTTGGAACTGGCTTTTGGTGGGGAGGAAGAGGACGATTTGCCCAAAGATAAGTACTTCGATGGAAGGGTGCCGCTGGAGACGAGTACTGAGTCAAAGAATCCTGCGAAAAGGGAACTGGTGTGGGCGGAAACTGTAAAGCTGACTGGGCTGAAGGCGGGTGAGACTGTTCTTAGCAAATGGCAGTAGACCCTTTGTTTGCTAAACTAGTCCGCTGAGCACTGTATTATGCTTTTCGGTTTTCGCGCAATTCTAAGTTACTTGCTGTAACCCAGTTGTTAATTGGTTGCTATATACAAAAGCCAGGAGAGAAACTTGTGTCGCAAGAAACATATAATACAGTCCGAACGGCTGTTTGAACGGCTTGAGTCGAGTTGTTTCTTACTTCCTTCTTCTGTGCTTCCGACGCGTATGCAGCATGTCCGTGTATAACTGGGTATACTCTCTTCATTGTTCTTCTCCCCTAAGCATTATCGGGAATCTTGAATCCCCCCATAACCTTCTTCGTGAAAACCTGGTTAGGATCAACCCGGGCCCTCAGCTGCTGCAACTTTTTGACACTCTCTGTACCATAGCTTGGAATAACGTCCTGCCAGGGGGCGGCGTAGTTGAGGTAGATGTACGAATCATACACGCCAAGTGTTTTAGCGCGGGCTGCAATATCGTCCATAAGCGCGCGCGCCGCAGCGTATACCTGTTCGTTCTGGCCGCCGTCCGACCAAGACGGTGAGATCAGGCATACGACGAGCGAGCGGCCATTCTCGTTCGTCAAACCTAGCGCGTTGGTTTCAACGCCACCACGCGTATAAATCTGCGGCGGCAGTGGCTCCAGGTTCAGTGCCCACGAGATCCCCGTTACGTTTTGGATCTGCGGGAGCGAGGCGTTGAAAGCCGCGTACGTCTCGCGGATCATGGCTTCGGTAGGCTCGAACGTGATCGTCGCGGTCATGTACCTGGTGATTTGGGGCGGGGAGTGTCAGTTCGGCTCGGCCGTTCAGGAAGGAAGCTAGCAAAGTAAAGGGTGAGGGTGGGCACAAACGTACTGGGCTGCTTGCGGCACCTGCATGGTTGCCGATTTCGCGGCCAGGGTTGACATATTCCCGACCACAGTACCACTGATACCGGTTTTGATTGAAGGCAAGTCAAGGATAGGTTTGAAGTACGCCGGGGTCGCATTTCCGCTTGGCTGTGTGTAGATCAGCTGGTTCAGCGTAACGGTAATGCCCTGCGTGGCTGCATAAGCCCAGCCGGTTAGGTAAGAGGCATTCACATCGTAGTTCTGAGGGGCCATAATATCGGCGTATATCTTGATCAGCGTTTCCACTTCAGTCAGGGGGTTAAACGTCATGGAATACCACAGAGGGCCTTGCTCGAAAGTTCTGAAGTCGATACGTGTAACAATACCAAGATTGTTCGATCCGCCCCGGAGCCCCCACCACAAATCAGCGTTCGCGTTCTCGTTGGCCTCGACAATGGAGCCGTCGGCCAGCACTACCTCGAACGCTGTCGCTTGGTTGCATGTCCAGCCCTCACGCGGGCTAAAGTAGGATATGCCACCGCCAAGAGTCAGGCCACCGACCCCGACGCCGGAAACACGCCCGCCGGCAACGCTGAGGCCCAGGGGGTCAAGCTGGCCATAAACGAGGTCCCAGGTGGCGCCTGCGCCGACGGATACACTAGACTTGTCGTCACTTAGGTCAATGGCTTTCAGACCACGCAAGTCGATTGTGACGCCACCGGGAGAGCTGTTAGAGTCTGCAAACCAAGTGTGACCACCGGCGCGGACGGCGAAGTCGTGCGGACCGCCATTAGCTGACGATGTCAGCCACTTGACCACGGCCGAGACTTCTTGGGTGGTTTGCGGCGTCACGTAGCATGCCGGGCGGACACTGGCAGCCTGTGGGCTGAAGTACGACGCTATAGAGGCGTTGTATCCCAGGGAGTCCGGGAGAAAGACTTTGTCTGTGCCAAGGAGGGCAACAAGAGCCTTACACTAGAATTATAACAGTACCACGTCAGTTATATTTTATCACAACGCTCATCCGAGCGTTCAACGTACAGAAGTCGAGGGAGGTTCTTCTTGGGTCATGGTCAAGGGGAGCTGATGCTATGCGCAGTTCAAAGTCAGATGAACTCGGAGAGAAGCTTACACTCAAGCGGCGGAGACTTGTGCCGCCCACCATGGTTTTTATGCGTCGTGGTGCCCAACGGTACTACCTGTGTACATATGTAGGTATAGTAGCAGTTGGTTGTATAAACTATCAAGTGGATAATGGAGATCTTCTCCAAGTCGGGTGTAAGACTGGACGCTGCACCACCCACTACTGATAAATGTGCATTTAATTCGACGAATCTGCCCTTTAAATAGAGATTTGATAGTTTCTGGGGTTGCTTAGTCTAGAGAGTTTCCTTCTTGGCTCAGGTTAGAAGCATTGACGAAAGTCAGAAAATGCGATCACGGCTTCAGCTTCAGCCAACTTCCCTTTTCAGATCCCGGTAAATCCTAACACCGGCAAGGGTACCATGACACCTCAGCTAGAGTCGTCACCGGTCCTCTTCAAATCAAGCTCGATCAACCCTTCTCTCAATCCTCCACACACGCTAATAATACACTGCCAAGACGGAACTCCCACGTGGACTCCCTCGATTCTCGTAGATAATAATTGGCAATTGCGGGGCGCTATTTACTCTCTGGGCCTCGTACTGTAGGAGTACGTATAAAGTCTAAGCTTATTTCTGCATCACATGTGTTCCTGGTGCTTCAGGCAAAAAGACACTCTCGTTACCTCGTGCCTCTAGCAGAGAAATCCTAGAATTCAGAATAAGATCATGCCAGCATCCTCGTTATATACGTATAACCATATGAAGTGAAGGGCTTCACTAGGTTTCAGTAGATGGTACGTGCTGAGAAAAAGCAACTCACCCAATTGTGACGTTGCTTAATGGCTGGCGGGGGTCGGAGGTAAGCTGCATAAACGAGAATGACATTGTTTATTTTCTATGCTAGAACGTCGCTCCCGTTATCAAGTATCCAAGGGTCAATGACAAATAGAAGCCCATGGTTTTCGCCTAAAACTCTTCGCGAAGGCCTCTTTACAGGTACTTCGCCACGCAACGACATCAACGGTACGAGTGGTGTAGTAAATACAAACGCCAATATGGAGCTTCACGATGCTGGCTAGGCGACTAGTGATATGCCCCCTATGCGAAAAGAAACAAGTCGTTACCGTGGAATCTACACTCAATGTATACCTTACCATTATTCTTAGCGCTATAACTTCTTACAATTTCTAGTTAATCCAGTTGTGTATACTTAGCTATGTAAGTCTTTGCTCGCCGACGCCTTCGTTCGGGTCATTAAGTAGTGATAAGACTACATTTGCCAGAGCTGCCGCTGGGAGATTGGGAATTAGAGATTCTCATCATTTGAACAGTTTCAAGGTTGACTGTCTCCCTAGTAATTGTTTCGTATCGCGAGCGCGCTGCATAGCATGCAACGTTTTTGTTCAGGGTTGCCTCCTTCTCAGGTATTGTCTTACACATTTTGTTCTGCCTCTCTGTATGTGCTATCCGCCCTCAAAGTCATCTCGTGCTCCTCTTCGCCAGTGTGGCCCAGCATTGTATTGCCTTGGGTTCGCAGTAAGCTGTCATCATTCAATTCCAAGTATTTCTTGCGGCGCGGTACTTGGTTTGAACCAAAGGTCACCAAGGTCGGCCTTCGACCCTGATCACCAGAACCTCCAGTGCCCTCACTCTTCGATTGGTTCGACTTGCCTCGGCTGCCCAGCAGCCGCGAGCGCAGCGATCTAAAGAAGCCAGATCCTGCCATCTTGTTGTTCGCAACATGAGCAAAGGCAGGCATGCATCCTACAATGATGGCGATATTGGTCTCGATTAGGCTATAGACAAAGAGTGATTATGGTTAACAAATGGATCTGATGGGGACGTAGTAAAAACGAAAGGACACATACGAGGCCAGGCTAGATGCGCCGGCTAACCATGCCGAATCAGTCGAAGAAAGAATCTTGACCTTAAAAACGAGAGACACTATACTGGCAGCCACACCTCTATATTGGATCAGTCTTTGCATTGTTTCTCATTAGCACAGCTTCACTCACAGAAGTGCAGTAGAGAAGATAGCAATCAGTTGGAACCGCCGCTCATTCTCGATTTGTAGACGATATAAAATAGGCAAGGGCAGACAGAAGATATAAAAGTCCAGAAGGGTGCCGATTGCGCTTTGTATCGTACCACCGAGAGCGAATGGGCGAGAGTTGGCCTGGAGGCTTAGCAGCAGCGAATCCCATGAATGGCCGGGACGTGGTGCGGCATAGACAGCAGCTAGTGGGATATTCGATAGGTACACGAGCAGGGTGATGAGGAGGCCAAAATTAATCGCAATTCCGGTCCTCTTCTGAACCGCGAAGAGTTGTCGGTATAGCAGGAAGATGGCTGCTTTCGGGAAGAAGAACGCTGGAGCAAACAGGATTGTCTGGACGAATGGCAGCTTCAAGTACTCTGCTGTATACCAACAAACAGGTATGTCCCACGAGTGTCGGTAGTACCTGAATTCTAAAGATAAGTCAAAACGGCACGATAGGATAGGCCCCGAAAACCGAGGCAACGGGGGCAGAATAGACTTACGAGAACTAATAACACCAATGAAGGCTATGTTGACTAAGACCGCCGCAACTGTGAAATCTTCGACACGAGCTATTAGCACATTCTAACTTCCCACGAGATTCAACAACATGAACTCACAGTCGGCAGAATTAAGGATGTTCCGGTTAATATATAACCTCCCAGCGCCGAATGCGGTCGAGATGACGCCCAAGACGACGCTTACAGCCACGACTGCCGGTCCTAGAGAAGGCGGATTCTCGAAGTTGTACACCCCATTGGGTGATATGCCCGCTGGGATTTGACACGGATCCATAGCCTTTCAGAGCCTCACTTCCCACTAGAAAAGATTTGAAATCGGTGAGATCTTTGAGATCGGGCTATGTCAAAATGATTGGATCCGGTCAATAAATACCATCGCCATTTGGATCACAGAATACGGCAAGCGCCAATATTATATGAGCAGAAGAATACTGTTATACACAGGCAAGCCCACCTTGTGGCTTCAACGAGCCAGCCCGAACGGCAAGCACCATAGGCGAGTTCAATCAGGGGCCGCAACAATTCTCCAATGCAATCGAGAGAGCGAGTGCTAACAATGCAACAACAATAAACCCGGCTTGACCGAATCCTACACACCAAATGCAGTGCTTATTGTTGGCTGTAGAAACCAACATGCATAATAGGGATCGTAAGAAAAGATTTACAGTAACGAGCAGAGATAGTATCTCGGTACCAACAAAGTAAAGTGAAGCATGCGGTAGTCCTCTTCATCTGCAGTATATTATGGTAGTAGCCTAGCAGAGCACACTAAACGTGTGCTTCGGGCACCGTATGATTTCGCTCTGCAACCCTGCATACGTGTATTAGCTGGCTTCATACCGCTAGAGTGCTTGAGAAAGGGAAAAAGAGAGTGAACCGACGGGGACTCGGATACGTTGCGGGGCTTCAATACCACCATGAGCCTACAGTATTAGCCTACAGGCTGCCATCGCAAGTACACTGTCTTGAGGCTGAGCCGAAATTCGGAGGGAACTGGTTCGACATACGTAATACCTGATCAACGCTGCGAGACTCGTAACTTTACCTTACCTCTCCTGATATGCAACTATGTTATCCGGCATTGATGCCATCACCACCATTACACGGCACGAGGCCGGTAGTGCAACGGCAACATATTTTTTCTTCCCATTATCCACATATGGCGAGTGAGGGTGAACCGTCCAAAATCCTAGCATGATATTCGAGCTGATGAACTATCTCTAAACCTCTTAGACCTGGCTTCATGAAGACCTCCGGGCCCAAGTTCGGATTACCGGCATATGGCACTTTCTCGTCCCGGTAAGGTCCATTTTGAGCCTCGTTAGAAGTTCATCCATCTCCTGCCGTGTTCTCATCCCGTCGACACCACCTTTAAGTAGTATGCCCTTCAATATCTGGCTAAGAGTCATATAAAACTCGTCATGTTCTCTAGTGATCCAACCTGAAGCTTTAGGACCGAAAAGAACCGCGCCACAGTTATAGCTTTTGGCGTCGCAATCTACTAGCCCAGCCTGCGTCATGTAGCTGGCAATAGCCAGAGGAATACTATGTGGGTGTTAGGATGGAACTTGGTGGCATATAAACATACGGCGCAGATTAATACACTTACTTTGACTCTATACGGGCGCTCTCTATGAAGTTGTAATATATCTTCTGTACTTGGAATAAGCCCTCACTAGGTGGCTCAGCACTGGCCAGTTGGGCACCCGCCTCAACCCAGACTAGCCAGCCCCCTGGCCGAAGGAGCGATAGAAGATTTCGAACGAGAGGGACACAGTGATCTTTCTTCGTGGCCAGGACGAAGTGACGCAAGTGTACGACATCAAAACGGCCGCGGAATTCCTCCGGGAAAGGTTCGTACGCATTTCCAAAGCTCATCTTGATGCTTGAGGGGAGCGTCTCCGGCTCTGGAAACTTGGACACGTCAAAATCAAAACCGACAAGTTCGGCTGAGGCGGGCAGGACTTTGGCGAGCTCTTTGAGCCAGATGCCCGTGCCTGTAGCGATATCGCAGACTCGCGGCGAAGATTTCTCCGCTAGCTGGTGGGTGATATGCAGTGGCAGCAGCTCATTGTTCATTACATCGTCGAAGAAATGATGCTGGAAATCCAGACGACCGCTCTCTTGTTTGATGCCGTTATCAGTAGATTCATTCAACATATATGACGAATTGTCGGCCATTATCTCGGTCCCAATTCCTGTTGTGCTGGCGTGTACTACATGAAGACAGAGGGCAATAGTTGGAGTTCATGTGGTGAACACAGGGCGGGGTCGGGCTCTCGCTTGTATGCTGACAATCGAGGTACCCTGTCATATGTTGGTATTCAGCTGCCATTCCCGCATGCGAATAAGCAAAAATTCTTCTTTTTACACTTAACATGGCACACATGTAGCAAATGTATTCTCACGGCATCTTATTAAGGATGAGGTGGCTACCATAGAGTGCGTTTCGCGCTTCAAATCTGTAACAAGCAAGCAACATTAATGTGTGGTCACCCTAACGACAACTTAAAAACCTGAAAGCAGGGAGCCCTTGTGCAAACTGACCGCAGCGGTATTTGGTCCAATGACATCGCTGAGAAATCCATCTTCTTATGTTCTCCCTTTCGGAAAACATTGAGGTTTCATGATTCGTGATTCCTGGGCCAATCACTTCCCATCACTTGCGTAGCGCCGTAGACGTCAATCACAAACTCCTGGTCTGTCCAGACGAAGCACCCACGATCGACCCATTCGAGTAACACAGCTTCGCAAAGAGATAAAATATGCTCTTCGGGGAATGCCAGGTTAGTTTTCAAGCCCGCATCTTTTCCCGGGACCGGAAGCCATATGAATTCCCGCCCTCGCTAAGGGAGCCTAAATGTCGCGCAGATGTGTATGCAGTTGTCGCCGCCCGTGGGACACCGGCGACATTTTGTGCGAGACTGGATACTTAGATATCAGCAACTGGCATGTGAATACAAGGGTGTATGGGTTGAGGGGCTTTTCTCGAGGTGAATCCTGGGCGGACGGGCAACCTTAGTACAATGAGGGTTGCTCTCGTGATGTTTGTTTCCGAATGTAATTATCCCCTCCTCGTCCTACATGATGTAAGGGATCCCTGCGGCCTAGAGACCACTTAATGGTTGCGTGTTGACCTAAGGCTAAATCAAGGGATGATTCTGTCAGATACTTAATCTCTTCCGGCTGCTGAATTTAGAACGAATCTCCCTTCCTCTCTAACCTTACCACTTCCATGTATGCTCAAAACTGCTTGGACTTTCTTTTGCTGACTCAAATTTGCACGGTCTCACTATATACTTGCTATATTAACATAATTCTCAACCACCTGTTCGGAAACAACCTCTGCTTCTTTAATTACCCCATAAAGCGGCTAGCAATTGGCACTATTAGCTCACCAAAGACAAAGCGACATGGAGTGTTCGATAACAGTGAGCGATAGGGACCCCATGGAGTCTTCGACCGTGACTTCTCACGCTTTCCCCCAATTTCCCAATCTCCCAGCTGAGATTCGTTTCCAGATCTGGAGACTCGCGGGGCGACCGACAGTGATGTACCGTAAGCATATATTTTCCTATCACCGTCTTCGGTATAAACTATATGGAAACACTCTGTCGTTTCGACTTACTATCGTCATTTCCCAGCTCTGGTGAACATATCAACAAAAGTAGAGCTAATTCTAACTCTGTTGTTTCCCTAGATAAAAACGATTTTAACAAAGTAATTTCTTTCCCAATCACCTGGGGAGGAAACGCGACGCGAATCCATATCAAACAAGTTGCTTTGGTGAATAAAGAGGCCCAACGGGAAGCATTTTATGGACTTGAGAAGCTAAAACTCTCAAAACAATGGGAAGGCAGACCATTCATTTTAGTGAATTGGGACTTGGATCTTTTTCACATACGTTCCCAGTGCCCTCTCAACTTCCCCGGAGGAGCAGAATCAACAAAGAAAATGAAGAACATCGCGATTAATATCGATATGCCTAGTTGGATACGTTATCCGCTGGACCCGACAGTTCACCCTGGTATAGCACCGATCGATTGCCATAAGAAGCAAACATTTAATTGGGATTTCGCTCGGAAAGGGCGGCCTGCGGACGCGTTTGAATCCATAGAACGGGTATTTCTCACGTTTTGGGCCTCGATTCGTCGTTGCCCTTTTCGTGGGAACCGCCATCGTGGGCCTCGTGAACAGCAGCTCGCGCCTGGGCCTGTAACACGGGACGGGCGGTCTCGGCGCTATTATCCGCACATCCACAAAGAGGGTGAAGAAATGCCAAACAAGTGTATTACCACAGGGGGATGGTGTTTTGCTGGAACGCCCGAGTACGAAGGATACGCGGATGTTGTAACTGTCCCGACGAATGAGTACGGTCTGCACTGCATTGACACCAAGAACTATGCTTACAGCGACTGGAACCCTTCGGTAGAGGTTGAGTGTAAATGCAGAGTTGGAAATAAGTGTCAGGAGGAGCAAATGACTTTTTCTGAGTGGGCTGACTGGACTGTTCAACGAATGGAGGATGAATATATTCCCAAGCTTATCGGACGCAAGGTGGAGTGTTATATGGCGTTATAATCGCTCATTCTTGATTCAGACACAGATTTTACATTGCTAATGCAGGAGGAAGAGATATCCTGATATGGGGTTTGGATGGCTGAGGCAGATCGTGTAAGATATCGGGGTTAATGAGTGAAGCTGATAGGGCATTTGGGACAGACAAGCTTGGGATAACGACTTCTCGTTGGCGTACTTATAAATTTTCTCTTCTGCAAAGAATTACACAGGAGCTCGGCTGTGCCCTGATCCCAAGAATTCGTTAACGCCAAACCTACCAAGGTTTCTCCAAGTTCATGAACAACAGCACCTTTCTGCATATGGATAATTACTGCCATCCCTGATAGCACAGAGTTTTTCATGATCCGCACAACTGGAAAGTGCACGCCTTAGTTCAACTGTCTCATCGGCGGCGGGAAGACCACCCTTGGTGTTGGCGGCGGATTATTCAATTGGGACGACGAGGTAGAAGTCTAACATAGCCCCTGGATATTCACCTATTGCATCAATAGTTGCATATGCATTTAAAGGGTTGGTGGATGTGCAATTTAAGCAGTATTTGATCTTATCATAGATATTGCGGGTTTGCGGGCAGAGTCAGCATCGCCACGCACATAGCATTGCACTTGCCACGATAGGTAACGCGCGATTGAGGCTGAAGCTCTCTTTCTTCGTTAGGGAATCCACACTTTAGTCTATCGCGAACATCTATGTACTCTACAATCCCTATTGCGCCGTTTGTCCGCTCACTGTTCTGAATCGCGCCCTTGCGCTCTGTAACTGACTTGGCCTCGAATACTTGCGCACTTAGTCGAGTACGCGACAAGCAATAATTCACGATGGGTGGCAAGAAGCGCAAGCATCCCGACGTCGAGGAGCTCCTCAACCGCCCCTGGTGCTACTACTGTACGCGTCTTCCTCCATGTGTATAATGGAAACGCATTCTAACTATGCTGCAGGTGAAAGAGACTTCGAAGATTTGAAGTTATTAATCTCACATCAGAAAGCGAAGCATTTCAAATGCGATCGATGCGGTCGGCGGTTGAACACAGCTGGAGGTATGGGGACCCTGACTAGGGCCCATGAACATTGGTCGCAATAGGCTAACAGCTATCTATCTTCATCTGTGCAGGTCTATCTGTTCATATGAACCAAGTCCATAAGGAGTCGCTATCGTCCGTCGAAAATGCTCTTCCCAACAGACAGGGTCTCGATGTCGAGATCTTCGGTATGGAGGGTATACCAGAGGACATAGTGCAGCAACACAACCAGCGAATCATACAGAACTTCTACCAGGCACAGGCCGAGCGGTACGCCGCTACTGGAAACCCTCCACCCGGTCAGAGCGACAAGCGGCCCGCGAAGAAGATTAAGGCTGAGACACCCGATGAGATCAAGAAGCGCTTAGCCGAGCACCGAGCACGGCTGGCTGCGCAGAAGAACGCGAACGGAGCCAACACCACGCATACACCGCCCCAAGGGCTTCCCGATGGACACAGCCCTGCGCAGAGCGCATCGCCCGCTGCTTTTGTACGGCATGAACCCGATCGATTTATATACCGTTGCAATACTAATCAAGCTGCTAGAATTCTCCGTTCCACCCACCCGGTGCCCAATACCCCGGGTACCCGAATCAACCACAGTATCCTCACGCATACCCCCCATCGAACCTTCCATCGCGGCCGGGAAGCAATGTTCCGGCTGCCTCGGGTCTCCCTCAACGGCCCGGCCAGCCTGGCTGGCCGGCCAATGCCCCGGCGGCCGAGGAGCTCGTATCAAACGCCGCGCCACAGCAAGGTGATGACATCGACCAGCTGATCAGAATGGCCGAGGCCGGCATCCGGCCACCGAAGAAGTCCGAGACTCCCGCTGGTGCGGAGGATGCGGCGCAGGAGAAGAAGCCGAAGAAAGAGAAGGACAAGAATGTCCAGATGATATACGAGGACGAGCTCAGCCCGGAGGAGAGGATGGCTATGATGTCGAGATATGCTTTCGCGTCCGAAATCGCGGCTGCTTAGGTCCGGGGGTGGTGAGAAGGGCTACGGTGTGTATGATAAAATTAATTGTGGGACAAATGGAATGATCATTGAGCGCTTGTTTTTTTAACTGGCTACCGAATATAGGCGGCGCCGGGAAGAGGATGCGATATGAAGATGTTGCGGAATCAGCCTATGCTGAATATACTCGAGCGTCGATTATATTCTTATCCGCTACACCACAGATACATCACGCGAACTACAGGCGATAGTAGTGTATAACTGCCTAGTCGCGTCCCAAGTTGTCCAGCACTTATTCCAAGATCTAAACATAAGCCTGGTTGAGAACGATTCTGCATAATTCTATTGCTGGATGTATATTTAGACGGCCTCTATATTTCTTGGATTATGTTCTCGTTTGGAGTGGACATAGTCAACTGCCACGACCCAAAACCGTACTATTATGACACATCTTCTGAAGCTCTGCACAATAGACTAGGAGCAAACTGTTTAGTCGGGAAATCTTTTATCTTTTTCTTTTCCTTTACTTTATAATTCTTTCTCTTGCCAAAGTGCTTGAGAGAGAGAGGGTTGGGATCGGATTGGATTGGATTACTGCTCAGTACTGATGCGGTAATCTATTCAACCTCGATGCAACGCTGTGACGTTGGTGTCTCACGGACATACGAGGTTTTGAAGCGGAGCTTCACCAGGTTGGATGGAGCAGCTAACACGTAGACCTGGATTGGCTCTTGTGTCACCAGTGGTGCAGTATCACATGCATGTCGCATTTCCGCCTCATCCAGCAACAATTACCACCGAGGAATGGAGAGGGAAGATGGACTTAATCATATCTACCATGTCGGAATGGAGTCAAGCTGTGGATCGTTTTATGGGTCTTGCTTGATTCTTTCTGCTGTATCGTGCATGTGATTGCCGAGGCATAAGATACTGAAGTTACCAAGAACCAAAAAGAAGAGTTATATATCAAATTACCTAACCTAGGTAAGTAGAACCTCAGAGTGGTAGTAGTAGTAGTAGTTGTTGTTGTTATCGTATCTGAAAATTCTTGAAAACATTGCGGAGTAAATAGCAAGACAGATTGAGATCTTTCGGCTTGTTGCGGCACATTTCAGCCTCAAAGCGCCAGTCAAGAGTCAGAAGACTCTATAAGTGACGAAATAAACAAAAAGACCAAGTCAGTCACGAGCGCTTCGTTGCGCCTGCAGGCGCTTCAACAGTTGTACCTTACCATCTTTCATCCTGCCCCGGCAATGTGAATTAGTTGAGCCAATTAAAGCCGTCATTGGACCTCGTGTGGCATGTCTTGGACTTTCCCGCACTTGGTAATGTACCTGAGTACTTGCCTGCGAGACCGTTCACGCCTTTCCCTCTTTGAGGCAAGCTGCAGGTGATAGTGCCTTAACGGCTACGTAAGCTACGTCACAAACCACTATAAGTTACCCATAAATTGCCCATACTTACCGATCCAGAACCTGTGAATCCCAGCAAAACGGTGTTGCGAGCCTAGCTCGATGCCGTATATAGGCACATCTATGCCGTTCTGGGTAGGTACATGCCCTGTTGGCATCTCAACTGCTGACTGACAAGCTTCTTTTAAGGTCAGGCGGCGTCCTACTACTACAGCACTACCTATTGTTATACCACGACAAAGCCGCGATCCTTCATTCCTCAGTTCGCGAGTTCTCATTTCCTGCCCCCATGACAATGCTGGCGTGGTCGCACACAGACCCTGACCTGTTGACTTTTGCTTACCGCTACTCGGTAACGGCGAGCGCATAAGATACATGGCGAATGACTGAGTGAGTGTGAAGCATCAAGCACCCCACGCCCCATCGTGCCGCTGCCGCTGCCGCCGCCGGCTCAACAATTCTTTTTCCTACTGACCGCACTTGCACTTGCACTTACACTTACATCTCTTACACGACGCTCGGCTGCTAACGCTTGGGTGCCTTTTAGTTAGATCTTCTACATATCTACATGCACCTAATCGTCGTAATACATCTTCCCATAGCGAACGCATTCCTCACCCTTCCACGTACAAACTCGATTGCGCTCTCGTAGACTACGTCGCCCTCCCCCCTACCCCCCTCCCTCTCTCCATCCTTCTCTTCATCCTTCTGTTACGGTCCTTTCCCCCCCTCGGCCTTCTCCTCTTCTTTCTCGATATAGACGGTCCCCTCTCTCCCTCTCTACCCCTTTCCGGCTCGTAAACGATGCAGTACGTTCGAAATATCAGTGATTCTGTGTCCACCGCTTGGAATTCTATCAATCCCGCTACGTTAAGCGGCGCCATTGATGTTATAGTAGTCCAGCATGAGAATGGCGATCTGTGCTGCTCTCCCTTTCACGTTCGCTTCGGCAAGTTCTCGTTGCTGCGCCCTTACGAGAAGAAGGTCGAGTTTAGGGTCAATGGCGTCAAGCAGGAATATGCCATGAAGCTAGGCGAAGGGGGAGAGGCCTTCTTCATCTTCGAGACCTCGGAAAACATACCCCAGAGCTTGCAAACCTCTCCTCTCGTGTCACCCGAGACCAGTCCAACCCTGGGCCCTGCCGAGCGGACGGACGTATCCAACAGCCTCCAGGAGCCTGATCTCTTGCAGCTCGATGGTGAAAGTGCGAGGCGCAGGCGATCGACTACGACAAGACCGGGACTTGCCGTTCTCCCGCCCCATCAGCTACGTTCAGGTTCGTTACCGCTTCCTAGAAGCGCAAAGTATGCAGGATAATTGCTAAGCTCTCGTGCAGGTGTTTCGGCGCCCGCTGTCTCTTCTCCCGAGCTAGATGGAGGACGTCCAAGGTCTAGGAACTGGTTTGACGCGCCAGATCGACGCAGCCCTTCTACGGACTCGGCGCGCTCTCCCGATCTTGCTGTCCAGGATGAGTCGGCCAATGACTCGGGTGGCGATAGCCCATCGCCCTCCCAGAGATCACGTAGGCCGCCACCTCTTGGCCCGGTCGAAGCCATACGGCGTGCCATGAAGCTTTCGCAAGAGCTAGCGGCTGTACATATTCCGACCCGGGTAACCGATACGGGGGATTTGATGCTCGACATGGCCTCATACAAAGGAAGCGAGGAGGACGCTATCAAGGCAGAGATCCTTGCGCGCAAGATCTTGTCCGAAGAGCTACAGGGAGACTATGACATTGGCGCATTATTTGGGATGGATGAAGAGGGCAATCTTTGGATATACAGTAGCGAAGAGGCGAAGGAGTCAGCCATGAAGAAGACCGTCGCATCCCTTCGACCTGCGCCGACATTAGCCATCGATGCTGTCTCGGACCCTGGTTATGCTAGTGACGACTCAACAGCATCTTCACGAGTACCTGCTCACCGCCGCAGCGAATCTGACGTCGGTCAAAGCTCGGTGCATACTCCGCCTACTACTCCGGGCTCGGCCTCGTCAGCAGCAAGCCATAATCAAAGAAGCTATGCGAAAACCCTTCGGCTGACTAGTGACCAGCTGAAGGCCCTTAGCTTGAAGCCGGGCGAGAACTCTATGAGTTTTACCGTGAATCGAGCGACCTGCAACGCCAACATGTTTCTCTGGAGGCATGACATTCCGGTAGTGATCTCGGATATTGACGGTACAATCACGAAGTCAGATGCCCTTGGACATGTACTGAACATGATTGGCCGCGACTGGACGCACGCGGGGGTCGCAAAACTGTATAGCGATATTGCAGCAAATGGTTATAATATTATGTACCTGACGAGCCGATCAGTCGGGCAGTCCGATACCACGAGGGCTTACCTTAATGGTATTGTCCAAGACGGCTATCGCCTACCAAAAGGACCAACCATCCTTTCTCCTGACAGGACAATGGCCGCGTTGAGACGTGAGATCTACCTGAGAAAGCCCCACGTATTCAAGATGGCAACGCTCCGTGACATTCGAAGCTTGTATGGGCCCGAAAACCACTGCTTTTATGCAGGATTCGGTAACCGTCTGACGGATCAGATCTCGTACCGAACGGTGGACGTCCCGCGAAATCGAATCTTCACCATCAACTCGAATGCAGAAGTCTCCCTGGACTTATTAAGCTTGAACAAGTTGAAGCTCAGCTACGTCAATATGGGAGAAGTCGTTGATCACTATTTCCCCCCTGTTAGCACGTTGGTCAAGGGCGGCGGGGTGGAATATACCGACTTCACGTACTGGCGAGACACACCACTGGAGTTGGATGAATTCTCAGCGAGCGGTTCGGAGCTGGACAACCAGTCCGACGAAGATGAAGACGAGGATGAGGATGTGGGACAGATGGGCGACAGTTTCCTTTCCCGCGGAGATGACGACGATGCCGATGCGGAAGACAGCGAGGGTGAAGAGGAAATGGTCGACTCGGCGGTCTACGAGAGACCTGATGACGCTGATAACGAAGAGGAGGACGATGACGAGGACGAATATGAAGAGGAAGAGGCAGCGGAATTCAGTGAAGACGAAAATGATACCACGGATATACAGCCTGGCCCGAGTAAAACTGCGATGCAGGACACAAATGCTCAGTTAATGACTGGCATGAAGAGTTTGGAGATCCAGAAGAAAAGATGAGAGATGAATGGACGTTGAAGAAGGCCTCAAAACCCATCTGCCTCATGGCACGAAGGGATAACCTCTTTGAACAACAAGTGGTGCCAACCATGTGTTGCCGCACTAAAACGACTCAGTTTATTGCTACTCTAAAGCTGATCATCGAGGCAAGTTGATACCTCCTAGGTCATCGAATCTATCTTGGCTCTCTACCTTTCAACATCGCATAGCGCAAGGCGTTGGTTTTGCTGTTTTGGGGGGTTTCCTTGGAAGGGGAGCGCAAAATGTTTGTCAGCTTGTTGGGTAAGCCGCATCCTCATTAGAACAAAATAGGTATATAGCTATGAAGCGGAAACGTATCTCAAGGATAGATAGAGTAATGTACAACAGCGACAATTGTGAACGTTGTCCCCTTCCTGCTGTTTATCATGTGCTGGTAGTTATTGGAGAGGCGATCGGCCCGCTGTAAACGGGAAGTACGTATGCAGAAAGAATTTGTTGAGGCTTTTCTACGTCATGTTGGGCAAGAATTTCTTATGGATTGGTTCTCTTCACCATATAACGTGTGAGGTCTGAATTTCGGTGGCTTCTGATAATTGAAGGTATCGTAGAGTCAAGCTAATCTGAGCGCCAAACGCCTTATCCGTCCGTTCCTCTACCGGAACTTGAATAAAATCCTGTGTCCGCTTTGTGATCGAAAGGGACACATATGTACGTATGACCAGGCGGTTCGTCTTGAATTTGATTATGCGTCGTCGCACAAGGGACAAGTCGAAGAGAGCAGGAAACAAACTAATGGGAGAGATGAACCTGGTGTAATGGATGCACGCACGCACATCACTCCATGCCTTCCATATCTTCATCACCCATATCATCGCCCAGGAACTCATCAAGCCCACCACCACCACCATCCTCATCTTCCTCCTCCCCGTCCTCTTTACCCTTATCCTTCTTCTTCTTCTTCTTCTGCTGTCCTCCTCCCTCCACACCCTCCATCGCATCATCATCATCGTCATCATCATCCGAGACCCCATCCTCCCCATCTTCATCTTCTTCGTCTTCCTCCATACTGTCCTCAGCACCGCCGCCCCATTGATCCCGCAAACCCCAGCTCTGCCCGCTAAGCACGAACCGCTCGTTGGGGAGCCGCACCCCCCACTCGTTGGCCAGGATCCGCGGCAGCCCGACCTTGTTGCGCTCCCGCGCCAGCTCCTGCAGCCATTCTTTGCTCGCGCCGCCGCCGCCCACCCCACCCCCCATCCCGCCACCGCCCCCGCCTGCGCCGCCGCGGAACTGGTATGCTTGCCGGCTGGCGATGGCGATGTTCACTGCGCTCGTGCTCACGCTCGCGTCGCCGCCGGGGGGCGCCGTGGGTATCGCGCCGCTGGACGCGGACGGCTTGGCGCCTGCGTGCGAGCTGTACGGGTCCCCGGTTAGATGCAGCGCGTCGTTGAGGATGCTGGAGGTGTGGCGGTACGCGAAGTCGAGAAGGAGGAGGGGCACGCGGTTGTCGAAGGAGGTTACGCCTTGGGAAGTTAGTAGGAGCTCGATTGTGCGCGCGTCGCGGGGCCGGGGTTCGGCTGTTGCTGTTGTGGGTGAGGAAGGCGCGCCGGGGGGTTGCGAGGGACCTCCGGTTGTTGTTGTGGTGGTGATGGTGGCCTGTGTGTTGGGTATTGTCGTGCTGCCGCTTGTGGTGGTGTTTTGGGTTGGTTGCGATTGGGGTTGCTGCGTCTGCGATTGTGAGGGGCCGGTTGAAGAGGAGCTTGGCGGGATGCCGTTTGTTTGGGCTGTTGTTGCCATCTTCGCAATGGGTGTAGCTGGCAAATTCGAGTGATGAGTGTGTGTGATGGAGATTGACAGCGCCGTGCACTTGGGTGCAGGCTGACGATGCGCTGCTGTTTTGAAGTAGCTAGCGCTTGTTCGCAGATACCGTAGAGTTTGATTACCATGGGGTCGAGAAATCACCTGCACAACGGTGCGACTCGCGAATCAATGATGTACTTGTTCTTGCGTGCAGGGGATATTGAAGCCGTGGTTGTCGAAAGGATGGAGAACCGGAATGATATGGGATTGTTGAAGCTTCAGGAGGACCAGTCCTAGCCGCGCCGCAGCTTGTATCATGGTACGTGGGTACGTGGGTACTTGGCCGTGCTTATCGTACCTCTAACCTTATCAGTGGAGACAGGAGCTTATGTGCAGGCAAGTGCAAGGTCAACTTGCATGGAGGGGTACTTTTCACCCCGCCATCATTGGTCACAGCAAAAAGTTGACAGCCGATTTAGGAACAATTTGAATGGGAGTTGCATCCTAATTAAGGTCCCATTACTTAGATCATACTATTTTTTTTCTCCTCTTGATATCTTGACTCATTGACGGCCTCGAGTTTCAGGGTAAATATCCTTAGGATAGTACCCCTTATCCTCTTGAATCTCACGGGCCCAATTGACATGGAAACTATCCTTCCACTGCCCTTCCTCATCTCTGTGGCCGTCCCGCCGGGATTGGCCTCGGGTGAAGGTCTGAGCCGAGAAGAGGTATTCTGTCTAGGCTGTGTTTTTTTCGATGCGACCCCGAAGAACCTCGAGAAGCTCCTAAATTTCTTGCGGAAACATAACGCCGAGTTGCAAGCCTTCTTCGACGGAACAGCGCTGGAGTCCCGAGATGACATAGTCTCGCTCTTGGACAGCGGCGCTCGTAAAGTCTTCGTACAGCCTCAGCGGTTACCTGACTTCTCAGAGTATGGGGAGAGGATTGCCCCGGTTGTCACGAAGCTAAACGAAATTCCTGGCTCAGAGAAACAGCTACTCCTCAAAGACTTCGACCAGCGAAATTGTGATGTCGCTGGCTTCTTGGCATCTAGCAAGGCTGACAAACTCCCGTCGCTGTTCATAAAACCCATTTCGGACACTATCTATGAGCATTTTGTAGACATTTGCTCACAGGTGAATGCGGTACCTGTCATACCGTCCACGCAGTTGACGACGAAAAAGGACGAGGCAGAGAAGAGGCTCTACATTCCAAGGTTGTTCTCAGCATCTTGGAAAACTGACCGTCCGGACAAGTTGCTGCCTACCGTCGTCTGCGATGAGCGTGGTACTGCGCTAGGTTTAGTTTATAGCAGCGAGGAAAGTGTAGCCGAATCGCTGAGAACGCAGACCGGTGTATACCAAAGTCGAAAGCGTGGGCTGTGGTACAAGGGCGCCACGTCTGGGGACACTCAGGAGTTGGTCAGGATTTCAATGGACTGCGATAATGATGCCCTAAAGTTTGTTGTCAGGCAGACCGGAAGATTCTGCCATCTAGAACAATTTGGCTGCTTCGGTGAACTGAAGGGTCTCTCGAAGCTTGAACAGACCCTTGTGTCAAGGAAATCATCCGCGCCAGAAGGATCATATACTAAGAGATTATTCTCCGACGAAAAGTTATTAAGGGCAAAAATCATGGAAGAGGCCGAAGAGCTTTGCGACGCGAAAACACCCGAGGAGGTCGCATTCGAAGCCGCCGATCTGATATATTTCGCTCTGACTAAGGCTGTTGGTGCTGGAGTTGGTCTTGCGGACATCGAGAGGAATTTGGACGCTAAGAGCTTGAAAGTCAAGAGGAGACCTGGAAATGCCAAGGGTGAATGGGCGAAAAAGGAAGGCATTGCTGTTGATCCGGCCGAGAAAGCAAAGGATGCCGCTAAAGAATCATCAGTGCCTTTAACATCAGCCCCAGCAACTAATGCTCACACGAATTCAGATGCCGACAGAATAATCATGAAGCGGGTAGATGTTAGCAAGGTTAGCGAAACTGAAGTCGATGACGCTTTGAGGCGGCCATCTCAGAAGTCTGCGGAAACGATCATGGGCATTGTCACGCCAATTATAAATGACGTGCGGCAAAATGGTGACAAGGCGCTCTTATCTTATACACACAAGTTCGAAAAGGCGACTTCGTTGACGTCACCTGTCATCAAAGCTCCATTCCCGCAAGAGTTGATGAACCTTTCACCCGAGACTATCAAAGCCATTGACGTCTCCTTTGAAAACATTCGAACATTTCACGCTGCCCAGAAGGAAGAAAAGCCGCTCCAAGTCGAGACTATGCCAGGTGTAGTATGCAGCAGGTTTTCACGCCCAATTGAGAGAGTAGGTTTATATGTGCCAGGTGGTACGGCCGTTTTGCCTAGCACCGCCCTCATGCTAGGTGTACCGGCAATGGTTGCAGGTTGTAAAAAGATCGTTCTTGCGTCTCCACCACGATCAGATGGCAGCATCACTCCCGAAATTGTGTACGTCGCTCACAAGGTCGGCGCGGAAAGTATTGTCTTGGCCGGCGGCGCCCAAGCCGTTGCTGCTATGGCGTACGGAACCGAAAGTGTGAGCAAGGTGGACAAGATCCTAGGCCCAGGCAACCAATTTGTCACCGCGGCAAAGATGTACGTGAGCAACGACACCAATGCCGGCGCCAGCATCGACATGCCCGCTGGCCCTTCAGAGGTGCTAGTGATTGCGGACAAGGACGCGAATCCAGCCTTTGTAGCCTCAGATCTCCTGTCACAGGCCGAACACGGTGTAGACAGCCAAGTCGTATGCATCGCGGTTGATCTTGACGAGGCACATCTACAAGCTATTGAAAACGAGGTTCACAAGCAGGCTATGGCTCTGCCGCGTGTAGACATCGTCAGAGGCGCCATCAACCACTCTGTGACCGTTCTCGTCAAAGACATTGACGAGGCCATGAAGATCAGCAATGCATACGCGCCCGAACATCTGATCCTGCAGATCAAGGATGCCGAAAAGGCCGTTGAAAAGGTCATGAATGCTGGAAGCGTGTTTATCGGACAGTGGACGCCGGAAAGCGTTGGCGATTACTCTGCAGGCGTGAATCATTCCCTACGTATGTTTAATTAACCCCCATCGTCTTCCCTTGTCTAATGTTCCCATTAACTAACATTCTGTTTACGAAGCCACCTACGGTTATGCTAAGCAGTACTCGGGTGTCAACCTTGGCTCGTTCGTCAAACATATTACGAGCTCCAACCTCACGGCTGAGGGTCTGAAGAATGTCGGAAGTGCCGTCATGCAGCTGGCCAAGGTCGAGGAGCTCGAGGCGCACAGGCGGGCTGTTGAGATCAGACTCAGCACTCTTGCACAGTGAAAGGCGTAAAATTGAAGGAGAAGAAAAATAGCTATAGCTAGGGTCTCCCTTGAGCTTAGGAGAGCATTCTGTATAGTGTTGGAATTTGGCAATGGCCATAAAACCAAGGAGACGGCTTAATTCACATACACTCGAAAAAGGCAAACGCTCGAAATTAATGTAGTGGAAGATGTATAATGTCATGATATGGAACCTCGGGAGAATATTGATGAAAACACCCCCTTTTCTATCTGTGTCGTATTCACAGCTATATATAGTCAGTTCAGGAAATAAATCAACTATATTCTATTGTTTTTGTTCCGAAGCTATATTGATCCCTAGCCCAATGCTCTCCAGAGCAGGAGAACAAACCCAGAAGTGAAAGGAACGCCGATAGGATGGGGGTATCATTTTTGCTAGGCTCGAAGCCTCGACCGAATTGCATGCCGGACGCCAGCCATTTATATACATTCTCATCTTGCGGATAAAATCTATGCACATATACATCGTCCACAAAAGCCAGGAGGGTCGCCTGTCTACCGACTACCGCCCCCATACCCCGTGATGACGAGTCTGCAACGCATACGCCTCAGCGTAGACGCCGAAAGGCGGCTGCAGGTCACCGGGATTCGCACCGTCGCCGAAATACGGCTGACCATCATACTGCGGGACCTGGTGATTATAGTACTGCTGCTGTTGCTGGTACTCGGCGGAAGTGGTGTGGTGGATCTCGGTGTGTACCTCCGTGGAGACGACGAGGGCGGTATTCGACTCGGATGTCTTGCGGTCTGTGCCCTCTCCGACTACAATGTACTGCGATGCCCCGCGGTTCGTCCTGTTCCCTGTTGGATCGCCGTTGTTGTTGTTGTTGCCGCCGCCGGTTACGGAGAGGACGTTGCCTACGCTGCTGCTTGCCATTGTCTTGACGCTGGGTTTGAGGATCTTGGACCAGAGGACGCGGAGGGGGGGTACGCAGCCTACTATTAGGGCTACGGAGCACTCTGTTATGCTGTGGGGTGGGTGGTGTTAGTGATGGTGTTGACGTCGGGAGTGGAAGACTCGAGGCTCGGCTTGGTATGATGTGAGCAGTATGGGAGTATGGGTATATGGAAGATTAGGCAGTAGAGCGGATGGGTGGATGGAACTTACGTAGCTAGGATTGATAAGGCGAGGGATGTCGTCGGTAAGCGCAGCGATTGTGCCTTGAAGAATAAGGATATGATGCTCGCGCCGATTGCACTGTAGTTGATTATTGATTATTAGTCTCATGGTAAAACGATAAGAGTTAAAGAAAAAAAAAAAAGAATGAAGTTTAATAATAACGCACAAGAGACCACTAAGGAAGAGAAAAGCAAGCCCGACCCTGCTGCGGACAAGCAGCTTGAGCCCGAAGACGACGGGCAACGGCAGCACGAGGATGATGACGTCGGCGAGGACGGAGAAGCTGCCGAGGTAGACGTTGATCCTACGGGTGCGGGTCTGGCAGTTGTCGATGAAGGCCTCGGAGAGGTCGCTCGAGTGCGGCGTGCAGGCCGGCGGGATGGCGACGATGCCCGAGATGTAGACGGCCGCCGTGAGCGCGAGCGTCACGTACGAGATGATCCGCAGCCACTTCTTGATCCCGAAGAGCCGGAGGTAGAGGAAGAGGATGGGCGCTTTGCAGGTCCACAGCGCGAGGGGTGTTACGACTGATATGGCCACGGCTAGCTATACAACCCCAAACGATTCGTTCATGTTAAAGATGTTCTTACTGATGTTGATGCTAGTGCTAATAGGTAGCACATCACGTACCTGAGCCACCGTATGTGGCGCGATGTCAGGATCATGGAAACCTGTTCAAGTCTTAGCATATGTCTTTTGCAAGATGACATGATATATGTGAAGTATATTTACCATTTCCAGCCTTATCACTCAGGACCGCGACAGCAATTAAGAGAGGTATAGCGGATATTGATATATCTAGTGACAAAGTCAGCGTCTATAGTATTGACTAATATCAAGAGCAGAATATCGTAGGACTTACAGTCGTCGATCAAGAATCTCCGGTTATACTTCCAGTTGGCGACGAGCCGCAGCACGACAGCGATCAAGGCCAAGCCGACGAACAACGCCTTCAAGCCGTCTACGGTGCCCTTGGATAGGCCATGTAAACTCTCCATCGAGGGTGCCGTGTAGGCGCCAGCTTTTCTCAAAAGCGTATTAAGGAATGCGAGCGAGAAGGACTAAAATACATGAGCCCATAACTTCGGGTGCGACCCCCCAAGGGGATATAATAAATGTGAAATGGTAGCGTAGGTAAAACCAGGGGATGTGATGTAAGTTTCAAGGATTCTGAAGTCGTCTAAACTACATTAGAGAGAGATAGATAAACCGGTCCGTATCGAGCAGGTAAAGAGTCCCCGGCCGATGAACAAACATAGGGAGAGAGAGAGAGACAGAGAAAGGGAGAAATGTTATCGTACGTGAGCTAAGCTGCCTACTAGTAGTACACCACACTACACCTGGAGGAATCATTCAAACCAGGGCTGACGCTGGGTATCTCATTCTCAAACTCAGGGGGAGGTTATCTGTGAGTGGTTGGATGGAGAACTTCTGGCTACGACGACAAGCCACAGTCGTGGAATATACCGTAGTTAGCTTAGTCCTGTTAGACGCGGGATGGCCCATGGTGCTATATAGTATATCAAGCAGATCAAGCTGCACAATCATACCCGTTTTACTTACTACGTAGCAGAGGCCACTGACCTAACCTAGTTGACTATGGTAGACAGAGACACGTACCTTTTGACGCCTACGTGGAGTCAAAAGGCTTGTGTATTTGTCTATGGCTTCTCGTCATGACTTGTTACACTGAATCCGTTATGTCTATATTCGGTTTAAGCAGACGTAATGCGCTCCAATTCCAGTGCGACGGTTCCGACCATAAAGGACCGTGGTGCCCAGTTGATGAGCAGCGTATTGTCTTGTAAGGGTAGGTATTAAAAAGCGTTTCGGGCGTCACTAGTTGGCCTTGACTGGTAGTAAGCACCGTTGACAAATAGGCATATCCATCCATCGGCCGTGCAGGCTCCAAAAGGTATCTTCTTTCCTATTATTAGTAAAGTGGTACTTTTCTTCGGCTGGGCTTTCTCAGCTCGTGCGTGGGCTTCCTGCCTTGCGTTGACGCCACAATTCAACGACCCTGTCGTCAATAGTCTTGGTACGTTGGTGTCTAGGATAAGGACTGCGGATCGGATTCCCTGTCCTCGAGAGCGGTATATTAGGGATAGTAAAGGCGGATGTTCTTAGCGATCGCGTGTGACAGAGGGGAAGGTTAACCGGCTGGGTGGAGAGCTGTTGGTCAGACGTGGTCGGGATCCCAGCTCCTAGGATCACGGCTAACAGCCGAAACCCTCGGATGCGCAGACCTTACCGGGCAGACCTTAGCTTCGGTAACCCTCTATCACAATTATGGGATGACTGACGATCAAACAGACTGATCACCTGATCATCAATCACAAGCCGAGTCACCCCCAGACAGCTCAACCAATGACGGATCTTACCAGCACGATCATCCCGTATCCAATGTATAGAAGCATTTTCACTATGATGGTGAGCATACCAATAAATCGGCATGTTGGCCTGTTGGCTTGTGATTCTTTCGTTCCTCGGATCTACTAACTACGAAAGGTGGTCAACACCGGAATATCACCGTCGAGCTTCTAGAAGTTCTCGGCGCAACGAGCCCACTAGCGTAGTAAAAGCAAAATGGCCCCAACAATGAGCTCTGGGCTTCCTATCCTATCGTGCTACGATCCTCAGCGCACTAAATAAGAACGACGCAGTGCATTGGGGGGGCCAACCTGCCTTGAAGGGCCTAGCGAGCCGAGCCCACGACACTAACAACGACTGTGGCGTCGCTGCAGGATAACCGCATTGGCTTTCTTCTGAAGTGAGCAAATTTAGGAACTCTGTCCAATGGCGACCGCAATAACTCGTGTGATACAGCAGGAGGGGAAGCTTGCCATTGCATTCTTAAAACTTTCTCACGAGCAGCGTTTGACCTTGGGGTGCTGTGTGATTCCCTGTATTGAGCTTCCCCTGCATTCTCACTGGATGCAGCTCCTTATTACTACCATAGCGGCGTATGCTACTACACCACGCTACCCCTTCTTCTTACACGTAGCAGTCGTGCCTGAAAATGCTACGCTTACGCTTCTGTGACGAGGTGGTTCCACTACTGAATGAGAAATACCTTCAAGTATATAAGCCCGTAAGAGCGCCACTCAAACTCGCGACACGTTGAAGCCATCATCGCGTTTAAGATGCTCTGGGATCTCGGCTGACCGATGCTCTAAATAGAGCAAGCAGGAAGCAGGCTGGCCTTATTTAGCGTATGATAACGCAGTCGGCGAAAGTCGGAGTAAGTAAAATGATGTACGAGCGAATACGTGGCGCTGTCCGTGCAAGACAATCATTCATTCTCTCGTTCGCGTTCGAGAATGCATCTAGCAGACCTGCCGAGACTCAGCCTCTACTTCGACTTACTGTATGTTGAAATTTCACATTTCAGGCTTCGCGGTGACTCCAACAAGCGACATTATACTCTACGACGCGTCGGCGCTGCAAGCCCTGTTTCGGATATAGTACCGGTAGCCAGGTCCTGAAATGCATAGCGAGCGACCTGGTTTATCAGGCCACTCCACGTCGGATTATATATTACCAGATTCACTGCTTACCTAGTTTCAGCTAGCTCTTTCAATTTGGCATCATCTTATAGCATAAAATACTCCATACTATTGCGTGCCATGATATTTAAGAGGGAGGCTGTTGTCAGTCTAGCGTGTCTGCACACTTCTAGCATAGGTATATACCACGCAACTAACCAGGCCCCTTGTATTCAGAGCTGGTCCAGGCTCCAACGCTATGAATAGATTTGGCGGTTGGAAGCGATCTTGCAGGATCGGGAATACATGGCCCTGCGATCCAGCTGAGCTGCATATATGGGGTGGTAGCCGGGCAATAGGTGATGAAATATAGGTACGTTGCAGTTAAACCGAAGTCGAATCTCAGTTATCTTCTCCGTTGAAGTAGTCAGCACGAGCTGAATATCACCTAGACTGGATTGAAATCGCCGCCTTGTCCCTACCGATGTTGGCGACAGACTGATAAGGAGAGAACGGCAACGTCGCCACACAAACTTGGACGCATTTCGCATACGCCGTAATTACGGGAATCCTTACACTACACTACTGTCCGTGCCCATTCCTGCACCTGAGAATCCATCCATTGATCCATCCACGCCATGAGGCAACTATGAAGAAAAAGAAACCCACGAACTGGGAAACGATTCCGTCCCCTTGTCTACACTAAAAAGGGCCGCCTCCACTCTTCTCTCGGTCCTGCCCGTCCGACCGCGTCCGGGTTCACGATCCTGCGAGCGTCTAGTGCAGTGTAGTGCAGCTTGGCCTCGGGTATACTAAGCTAACACGCTACGACAGTGCACTACATTGACTGAGTATACTCATACACGCGTAGTGTAGAGTGAAGCAAACAAGCGAGCCGCGGCATTTATAAAACATGGTCCCTAGCGTGTCAGTGGCGTAGATAAGGTGCACGCCGGAAGCTTCTGGCGTGGCATATGGAAGCGAGTGCTGGGCGGGTGGAACGGAAAGCATTCCTGCTGGTCGTATCTGCTTCCGGATTATGCTCTGGTAGTTCCGCGCTGGAGAGGGATATCCCATGATGAGATAAATGCGTGTCTGTGCTGGTCTTTATCGCTTCGGTGATATATGGGCGAGCCAAGGTTAACGTTCGCGCGAAAGAGCCAGGCTCTCAAATGAGTTGCAGGCTCACTTGCTGGACGTGTCGAGCCGAGTTCGAGGGGATACTCATAGTACGATGTCAAAGATTGTATTTAACGTCGCAGATTTCGCATTGCAGTATCTTCTGTAACCTTCCTAGTCGCGACGATGTCCCTAGAATATATATGGCAACGTAACAGAAGTAGCCGTTGACCAGTCGTAAGAGGATAGCAAATAAATAACCCGAGTCGTAGAAACACAGCTGTCATAGGGCAGGTTTAATTAGCAAGACTCGTTCATAGAGATATCGCAGCATACTTCACACAGCATTGTCTCGTTGTAAAAGTCAGAGAGATTGTGATGATAGCTTCCCTAGACGTATATCCGCCAAACCACGCAACCGCATATTCGCGATCATTACGGGAACAGGTCATCACGTCCCTGAGCGGATCAGCGACGTAGTAGTAGCAGTAAGAGGAGGAGGTAAACCGCAGTTGCACTGCACTACTACACGCATACAGGCGAAGCCGCGATGATATGAGGGATGGATGCCCTTCCTAACGTCCACAGCCGACGTTACACAGCAGGTGGCGATCACCTACAACAAGTATTAACAGGGAGGAAATAAACAGACTTTAAAGTTTTATACAAATACTTTCGAAAACGTAGTCGTGCGGCACAGCTGTTTTCTATTTTGCTCCTCAGCAAAGCCCGATCGATAAGCATACTTACGACAGGAAGGGAGGGGAGAAGGAGGCGAGGAAGGGAGAAGGAAGGTAAACGCAGGCAAAAGGAGATCTCGTAATCCTTTGATCTGCGAACTCAGTTGCCTGACTAAGTAGGCACTTATAAAGGAAGAATGCTACGCACAAATCCATCGAGAGGTTCAACACAGCGGGTGAGCTCGGGAATAAAATGAAAATGTTTTTTAGTACTGGAAAAAACCGCCTATGTCCTAGCACGGGAAATAGTCGTATAGGTTATGTACTTGCCTTTAAATGTACTTAGGGGTTAATGAACTTCCCAACTTCGTGCGGATTGCTGTGCATTGTTAGGCTAGTGCGCTTCACGGCATGGACAACGTGCCTCGGAGGCGCTGGTATGGAAAATAGAAATACGCGGGTACGATTTGCCTGTTCGTAGAGGGGTGAAGCCAGCTAAGGTTCATTTCGAGGGATTTCGGTCGTCTAAATGAATGTGTATTATGTGCTGGCTAGTCTCGAGCCATTGTTTCCTACATACTTGCATACAGGGTATATCGAACAAATCGCTCCCGTGAAAGCGCAATACCTCGTTCGTACCCAATCTGGACAGGGTATAAACAGAAACCATGCGTCGCTGAATGGTATAAACTAATCGCATTGACAGTGACCGATCTATATGGGTAAGCAGTGCTGGATGCGCTATATCCAACGCCATTCTATGCATCACTAATCATAAAAATATTGTTTAGTATTCCAGCGTAGCTGTCCCTCTCTCGCCGTCAATTAACCAACCTCCCTGGGGCGTACTGCTGCTTGCGAATATTACTGTGGCTCAAGGAACTGGCCGTCGAAGCGGATGAGCTTCTGTATTTAGGACGTATTCATCCAAGTTTATCAGATCTGGTGACGAGAATATTAAATAGAAATACCGAAGAGTCTCGGCCAGCCAGAAACTCTACATAAGAGTTAGTGAGTAAGCCACCACACGTGGTGTATGTGTTTAAGAAGTGGTTTACGAACCTGCATTGAATCGGCCTTTACCGTCTCAGTCACCTTAACAGACTGAATCGCCGAGAAAGCTAGGTCCGTCTCTGTCGCGTTACGGATCGATTGAAACATTCTCCATGCCATTTCCTGGTACTCGCTATCCCCGGTCATGCGGTACATTAAGAATACGCTCTCGATAGCCTCGGGTCGAAGGATATAACGGGGATCCTGGACGCTTCTGATACCCTCTTTCAGGTTCGTGTTGCCGACAACCTCCCATTCCTCTTGGTCCCACTCGCACGGCTCTAAGCTTTCGCATTTGATCAGGCTAAAGACTTCAGGCATGATACCAGCCGGCAGGGCGTCGTATGCCCACACACATCCCTTTGTGATTTTTTCGCCGATTTCGACATGTTCTGGGAGCTGAAAAAGCTTTCCGCCTAGCCCGAACATGCCACCAACAAAGCAACCGAGATGTTGGGTTTGAGCGTTGAGACTCGGACCCTGACCGGAGACCCAAATGTTGCCCGAGAACAAGATATCGGCTTGATCTGGCAGCTTGGGTCGAAATAAGATGTTCTTGATCACTGTATCCATTGCCCCGCGGTACAATTTCTCGTACAATGGCTCTAGTCCACCCAGGATAGCGAATGTTTTTGGAAGATACTCATAAAGACTATCGGCAGAGGCACCCAAGGTGAAACTGCTATCTGAATCCAACTCTATGCGTTGCAGGTCGAAGTAGGTAGGCCACATCCCGGGAAGGTTTGTCCTATTTTGCCAATCGTCTAAGACTTGCGTCACTCTATTGATTGCATCATAATACTTGTTGTTACCAGTTAGTTGCGTCAAACGTGTGAATTCGAGAGATGACGATGCAGCGGCGGCTGAAGGTTCACGGGTCCCAGCAACCTGCTGGCCCGTTTTGGCGTCTTCAAAGTCTAACCAGAAGCTGGGCATGCGGTTTGGCGTATCATATGCCATGTAGAGCATATCACCAAGCTCAATGGCCTTCTCCAATAGGGCCGTCTCCAGGCTCAAGTCATACGCGCTGAGTAGGCCGCCAAGGTGGCGTATGGTGGTTTCGAAGTAGTTGCAGGACGTGTCCTTCGTCTTGGAATAGTCTATAGTGACGGCGGCGGCGGCGGCTTCGTAGAATTCGTCCTGGAGGTCCATTATCCAGAGAGTGGACAAGGAGTCGATGAGGGTGGCTCCCCATCCGCCAAAGCCGGGCTCGTCGTATCCCCCTCCCGACACGGGTAAAAGCTCGTCATATCTGAAGCCAACATTCTTGTAGCTCGTCCAACTCTTGACAAAGGCCTCTTTCACCTCGCTGCGCCGCGATGCCAGGACGGCCTCCCGCGCGACGCCCTCGGGGCTCTTGTCTTCCTTGAACGCATACTGGACTGCAGGTAGCGATTGAGGCGTACCGGTCGGCAAGGGAGTGTACTCGGTTACGGGATAGAATTGTTTCTGCTGCGACCAGTCGTAGTGATCACGGACGTAGACGAAGCCCCAGAGCACGTCGCTAGTGTCGGGAACGAGGCCGATGAGCAGATAGACGAGGAGGACGAGCAGCAGCGCGAGCACGACCCGGGACTTGCGGCGCAGGATTGGGGTCATGGCGTCCAAGGGTTGGTCTCGAATCTGCCAGGCCACATCCTCGGCGAGCATGGACAGCACAGCTCCTGTGTGACCCGAGCCTGGATGATGATGCTGCCGCCGACTCTGCTTCCTCGGATACTCCAAGGCGAATGCTGCCGGCGCATCGAGGCAGGCAGGATAAAGGTACTATTACTATTATGACACACTAGATATTAAAGTTGTATGAGCGCAGCGAATAAAGAAGCTGAACTGGCGCCGTCAAGGGAAGTGTAGCACTTAGGCTAAAACAAACAGGGTTATGTTTACGTTAAGGAATGAAGCCAAGAAATAGGAAGCTTGGCAGGCCAAGACTTACCAGGCAAGGAAGAGCCATGCTCAATCAATCAACGTGGTCAGGCGCTAGAACAAGGAACCGAACCCTGCCAAGACACCTGTCTCTAGCGCTATAACACTACTATAGCGCCCTGGGTAGGTTACCTACAGTAGGTAGGCACTCACCCAGCCAGTTTTCAGGGTCACATATCATCCGGACTGTCCGGATAACTCTTCATCTTCGGACCATCGAAGACTTAACGTAGTAACTAGAAGACACAACAAGAGAACAGCTCGCCTGCAGTCTTGGTATCTATCTTCTTCCATTGAGCGTAGAGTACAGAGCGCGTCCATTTATCTATCAGCAGTAGGATAGGGCGTTGCTTGTTGCGGCAGTAGAAGCTACGCTGTAGCCCTGTGACTATGGTAGAACATCCCCTACTTGTACCCTTATTTCGCCGAAAAAAAAAAGATTATATATATATACCTCCTGTTGAATTTTTGACTCTGAATATGACTATAAAATCAAGTATATCTACCCGGATGTAGTGGTTAAGATATGATTCGCTAATAGCAGTGATCTTAATGAAATTTGACGACCTAACGCTCACGAAGGAAAAAAAAAAAAAACATCCAGCGGGCACATGGTCTAGTGGTATGATACTCCCTTCGCATACAAATTTCAGTTGTGATTTGGGAGGGGTCCGGGGTTCAATTCCCTGTGTGTCCATGGCTATGAATCGAGTGCTCCAACGAGCGTTTGACTTTTTCCCTCCTTTTTTCCCTTTGACTGTGAGAATGATCGTAGAAGTAATGTAGCTTAGCTACAGATCAATACATTTTATTTTTGTGCTGGTGAATGTAATGGAATCACTACTGGTAAGGCAGTGTTGGCAGGTACGACGGACAGTGTAAGTAAGGATTGCCCCTCACGGTGACTGCTAGCCACCAGTCTCAACGTCGAGAACTATACGATCCAACAGCAGCGGCATTCAGACTTAATTTAATAGTCATCATAATAACCATCATGTGAAATGATCAACATATTTTAAGCCATCATTTTCCATCATAGACAACATCCAGTAACATCCTTAGGAGGTTACGCAACCTTCTGACTGATCCAGGAACTGGCAAGAATTGGAAAAGAATTCATGGCTCATCAGGACATCTCAGAGCTCGGCAAATGGTGCACACGTTTACTAAAAAGATGACAAAAGCATCATACAAAACCCAGCAACCTCCCAGGGGCCATGCCAGACTTCTACTACCTGCCGATCACGATGACAATACGTCTACAGGCCTCCATACCCGCGTCGCAAATGTGCCAAAGCCGCTAATCATCTGCTTCCACGGCTCAGGCGAGACCTGCTCCCCGACCTGGGACGCTCTCGCGACGGCGCTCGTGACGACATTGCGCTGTCGCGTGTTACTCTATGATCGCGGGTCGGGCAATTTGCGGCCTGCGGATGTCGCGGCGGAGATGTGGGATTACATTACGGCTACCACTTCTACAGCTGCTAATGAAATTAGAAGCGGGAGTGGAAAGCAGGAGAATGAGAATGAGCAGGAGACTGAGGATGCTGCCAATGATACATGGCCAAGAGATGCTGAAACTAAGATGGATTTACGCGGACCGTATCTTCTTATCGCGCACTCGTACGGTGGTGCTTTTGCGCGGGCTTTCGTGCAGCATGAATACGACCAGGAGCAAGAAAACGGATACCTGATTCGACGGTGGAAGAAGATGAAGAAGAAAAGGAAGAGTGGTCATCGAGTAACGGGCCTCGTGCTCGTGGAAACAGGCCAAGAAGGGGGTCTGGATCCGGACGTAGACGAGCGCCAGATCCGCGAGACAATCATGGGCACGCGGCCTGTGTGCGTTATCAGGGGGAACAGTCTCTTGCAGAAATGGAGTGAGCTGGAGAGCAAAGAGAAGGCTTTGAATGGGGAGATGGAAGGAGGAAATATCGCAGAAGAGCTCACGACGCGCCGGCGGATGCTAGCCACCGAGAGGGAAATGCTCGCGTGCGTCGACGCCGAGGACGAGCGCCTCAAGCGCAGACAGCTCGGACTCTCGAGGATGACTCGTTTCGTGCACTTGCCGGATTGTGGACACGATGTTATTTCGCGGCGGCCGGGGGGCGTGGTCGATGCTGTGCGGTGGGTACTGGAACATGCTGAGGAAGACGAAAAAGGACAAGGAGACAAAGAGGAAGAGGCGGAGGAGGAGGAGGCAGGACAAGAGGAGGGAAGCGAGGGGATGGGCGATTGGAAGTTGGCTTTGGAGAAGTTGAGACGGTTTGGTTTATGGTGGTGATGGCCCGAGTCAGAGTTAGCTGGTTTATTTGACTGGAGAGATGCGTGCTCCCTGATACTTAATATATGCGTTCTGCCTGCCTGCCTGCCCGCCCGCCTGCCTGTCTATGTCTATCTATCTGTCTACCTGCTTGTCTGTCCATGTGTCCAAGCTGAGAGCACGAACTAATGGTAGCGCAGCTGTTTATATGGGGGCAGATACTTATCAACTCCTAGGGACTTGTGCGGGAAATAATCAAACATCGTATAACATCACCGACCTCAGCTTATGTTCCATCTCCCTCCAGATTACGCCCGCGAAGATTAAAGCAAAAGAGCGCCGCATACAGAATGGCTTCTTCCACTTCTATCACCAAAAAGATACCAACGAGTTGAAACCTGATAACTGATCGATGATTCCCCTTGGGGCATCTCTAATGTCGTTATTTACACAATCGTCTACCCCCCAGTGAGATGTCTAATGATCACCTGCGAATAGAATATAGCCGATACGGACGGTGCCAAGCTTAGGCACTGCCGCGAATTCGGGTTCTGCCGGGCTTAATCGTCTAAGCTTGGGGTAGCTGCGCATTGTTGTGTTGTTCGGTCCCATAGATGATTGGTTTAAAATTGATTCTAGATTAACGCAGCAATCTGGGTACTGCTGGAGTACCGCTTACGATAATGAAGGCATTCACATAGACAAGGCAATGAATGGGTGGTATTCGTAAGATACAAAAAGAGTACAGATCTTCATAGAATAATGATTATGCAATATATTTGAAGCGGGGGTATATCCAAACCATGCGCCATCTATAAATCATCACAACCCATCCTTTGATCAGGGCGGTTAGAAATCCTCAAACGCCCAATGCTCGCTTTTTTTGGTCCAGATCAGCCCAAGCCCTGCACATGCCGTAGTGCTTCGTTTCAAATCACGACGCCGAACTAATGCTAATAAAAGAAGAAATCACCGCACGAGTGCCATGCAAGCCGAATTGAGCAGATCAGGAGAAACCGGGAAATACTGTCCGTGCAGCACGCTTCCCTGCAACGAGATTAGCTTGCTTAGCATGATAACATGATGCTATTGGGGGAAAGCACACATTGAGGACGCCCATCATCACTGTTTGTCTCGTCGATAGGCGTGACCAGCTCTTCCATCCGCTGTCTTGTAGGGCGCGGAGGGCTGGGCTGTTTCTGCAATTGGACCGAAGTGCCAAGCTCTATAGCAATCGAGCCTCTATCGTGCGAAGCTCGACGGTCGAAGCCATTTCTATTTAACAACCGTAGCCACCCACTTCGAAAACCAGTCCGGAAGCCGCGCTCGGTTCTTAGTTTTCGCGTGCTCAGCTCTCTTCGAACCATCGAGTTCGTAATCACAGGACAGCAGCCCCGTGGATACATCGATGCCTTGCAAATGGGGCACAGCGAGCTCATCTCACTCAGGAATTCGTCGATACATTCGGGGTGAAAGATATGGCCGCAAGATAGTTCGCGAATGATGGTTACCTTTGATTCGAAATCATCTAAGCAGATCTGGCATTTAGGTTGATAATCCAGTCGGTCGCCATGCTTTCCACGGTTGTAGCTGGATGACGGAGAAGCAGAGTCGAAAGATACCTTGCCGGGAGATTGAACAGACTTGCGAAGATTCGACGATGGGGATATGGGATTGTTGTAGTTGTATGTAAACAAAGGGTAAGTTTGAATATGGGCGAGTGGTACAGTAAGTCGTTTGATGCCCAGGGCTTCCAGGTTTACCTCGCCGTTCATGACACGACGGCGAAGAGATGCCCGTCGGCGGTTCTGGACCCAGTGCATGAGCAATGAAGTCCCACCAATGACACCCACAAGGACACCCAGAATGATCAATACCAAGGCCCAGATGGCCAGCAGCGAAGGTTCAGGGACCACAGTCAACTGTGTCCAGACCCTTACATAATCAGCGGGGTTTGGGGAATATGTTTTGTTAATCTCGTCGGCGAAAGGAACCTCGGACAGGTCCCCGGAATATAAACTTAACTGCTGCATCATGCGCTCTCCCGAGCCACTTGCAACTGCATAGACAGGGAAGTGATTTTGCTCCTTCCAGCTTCCTCTTCCATCTATATTCCATAGATCAGAGTCAGCCTCAGGTGGTTGGCCATCCTCATCATCTGGCCGATACACAAGCATAGCCCTCAAGGGATCCATGGATGCGGCCCCCAAGAAAGACTTGGTACAGCTGGAATTGATCCATGGCACAAGGGCGATGAGTATGTAGTCTGTAGGCGGGAGGTTTGCTTGCCGTGTGGCATTCGACGGTATGTATTGGTTTGACAAGTCAAAGCACTCGTCGTCAGGAAGAAGATCTGGGACATATAACAGACCTTGTATGGTCCCTTTGGTCGTAATCGCATCAGTAGTGGAGAGAGTGGTGATGTTTGCAGGAATAGTTTCTGAGTATGCTATCTGGCTCTGATGGGGGACTAACGTTAGGCCGAAGGCAGATTTGCGAAGTGATCACGATAACGTACCGAGAGGGCAGTGATGTTTCTGATAATGGTGCTAGGGACGGTATGACCGTCGGACCGCGTGGGATTGCTGAACAACAAACTGTGCTCTGGTTAGTGAGACGACGATGATAAGAGAAACAGCCCGAAGAGAATGCCGGTCGGCGGCGTCCGTGATGCGACACGGGGAAAAAGCAATATCGGCCACATGCAGTAGGTGACCAACACGGGCCACGCCACAAGCTCCCACACCCACAGCCAAGTGTTGATGTTAGCCGCAAGGCCGGTGTCCATCAAGAACGGAACTTGACTTGGCCTTGGCTTTAGCCTTGGCAACGACCACGGCGTCCCCCCGGACGACCCGACGGGGACCTCAGACCGAGGGGTCGGGCCGTGTGCTACGGAGATGGAGGGGGGCAAAGACGCGGTCAAGCTTTTCCAAGCACGTCCGAGGCTGACGGCAGGTAGATCTGGCACGGGTTGCTGGGAGACAAAGGAACATATTGCTTGGCAACCTACACAACATTCCGAATGGCTTGAAGTGCTGTAAAATCACGTCAGTTGCCGCTGTGCCAAGGAGGCTTAAAAAGAGGGCTGGGTTGGCGCCAAGAAGTCCCGATCAACCACATCGATAAATGATGTTAAACCATTGGCGCGCGCAGACCCGAGCGGATGGCGAAGCGAAAGCTAAGATTAAGAAAGGGAAAAAATAAAAATAAAAAGGACGAGACAAGACAATGCAATACAAGACAATACACTTTTCTATTCTATTCCCGATGAAGATCCGGGACGGGAAGGGGAAGGGAAGGAATGCGAAGAGAAGGCCTCGACGCGCGCCAAGGGGGGAGGAAAGGAGGCGAAAGCCAAGGCCAAGACACGGCGAGAGACATACACATGCTCCTGAATCATCATTCATAAACAAGTCGCTGAAACACCGACAACGACAATCGGCACGGGCGGGCGGGGAGAGACCGAGACACACACAAGCACGGCGCACACTTCGCAACTCACTCACACTCACTCGCACGCACGCACACACACTGGACGTGGGGAGAGGCGGGATCGCGATACGGGCACGGCCAGCAGGGCAGGATCAGATTTGAGATGGAATGATTAGTCCACACACAATGTATGGCGGGTGCTGTAATGTGGAATGACGAGGCCGGGAGAGAATGGGCGAAAATGTTGTTCTTGGCAAGTTGGGGTTTATGGGGGGCGGCCAGAGGAGTCGAGATCCTACTAAAATGCTGAAGGGGCCTAAAGCGGCTTAAGTGGGTGCGGCCAGGGATTTTCAGGTGATATCACGTCTGATCAGGGAATGACTAGGGTCGTGAATTGGGTGATTTGTGGGGAGGGGGTGAAGGGGGGAACGGGGGGCAACGATGGCCTGTGCAGACCTGTGGCAGCAGTGGCAGGCAGGAGGATCGTGGCAGTAGTGTAGTGTAGTATCCAGTAATAGGTATCGTGTGTGGTGGTACGCTCTGGCGCTGTGTAATGTGTACCTAGGTATACAGAAAGGTGCACGGCTTGGATGGAGTTAGGGTAGCCTATTAGCGTGTTAGTCTAGACCGTGAGCCAAAAACCTCACCATTTATCAGCAGGGGGTGTTTATGGTATGGTGGAGGTTGCATTGGCCGTGACTGGGAGTGGGCGGGCGCATGCAAGGTTAAGTATACTAAGTACTCACTGCAGCCAGTATGAAGTAATAGTACGAGTAGTACTAACTGTACCTAGCTACCAACATATTAGTATCGTACCGACGCAAAGTACACGTGTAGTAGCACACACACAGACTTATAGGCGTAGTAGGTAGTACTAGTAGCTATACAATATCCAGATGCTAAATAAATGGATTGGTTCACGATGTTGGATTTTCTATATGTATGTTGCGGCGTTGGACGCTTGATGGTCGCTGGATGAACAGATGGGCGGTGGAGGGAGGCTTGTTCAGCTGAAAAAGCCTGCTGCAACGGGGAAGCTGGCCGAGGGCAGCTGGCCTGCCTCGGAAGAACAATCGGACATGCAAAGTCGAAATTCATACACGTACGAGATAAATCGTTGAGGCGTAGGCTCGCGCGAAAGGAAGTTACTAGTAATTCCACCGCCTCGATGATAATTAGGGACTGATCAAAAGGGCGGATAAGCAGAAGCCCACACACCACCCTGGAATCGCAGGCAGATAAGGTTACAGATGGTAAGTAACTGAAGTGCATACATGTCCCTACACCATCGGTACCTGAGTACACGGTAAATCATACATTGCTATTGTTGACATGAGGCTCTTCTGCCCCCACTCTCCTATATCGCCAATGCCTTTGAGATGTTGAAAGGTATGCTGACAATATCATCGCCCATCTAAGAAACGCTGTCGTCTCTGGTCACCTATCATTATTTGGTAAGGTAGTCAAATGAAAATGCCCACACTCGCCATTCATGTACTACTTTAATTGCAACCGAATTATGGGAAATGAAGAGGTGCTAGCGCACAGCTACCAATGCTTATCCACTAGCCGCTTAACCGAATAGGGCTAGGGCTTGAGACAGGATAGAGGCTGTATTTTCATAGGCTTGCTGCCGGATAGCTGAATCACCAATTACCGTCCAACCTAAAGATCGTAAAAGGGCTGATATAAGTTGCTGTTTCTCTATTTCTTTTCACACGTAGTGAATTTCTGAGAACGGTTTACTGAGCAGGTAGTACAAAGTGGCACCGACTTTCAATTTACCCGTCACTTATCTGCAGCAACTCAGTGGTTTTAGTCCACTGAGTTGCGCAGTAGGAGCTTCGGAATTGCTCCGCTGCCGTGTTATGGTACCTATTACGTACACGGTAGGAAAGTTACTAGTACACTACACGTGTAGTATTAAAGAGATTCAGACATTGCGGGCGGGCCTGTTTCTGAACCACTTAGCGTACCTAGGTAGACTCCGGGCACTGTCCGGGTATGGGTGTTTCATTCCGACAATTTGGGTCGCTCGCCCGCATGTTCTAAAGTTGTCTTTAATCTTGTTGAGTTACTGCCTGTAAAGCATGTGAACTGGGGAGTTTATTGTATTTTTTATTTAGTTATTTTGAGGTTGTTTAGCGTCCCAATACCACCAAATTACTGATCTATCTCCTGGGGAAGTAACACCTTGCGGTCTTGTGATGTGTACGTCTCGTTCTGCTGCATACTTGTAGCAGCTGGTACTTTTAGTTCTAGGTACCTAGGTAGTATAAAACTTCAAACCCCAGCCAACCATAATCCGACGACGCCCTTACTAGTACTTACCATCCTGGGCTAACGACCAACACCCGTCCAGCTTACACCACTAATGCAGGCGACGAGACCCAAGTGGTGGCAGTCGAATCAGAGACAGCACTAACCCGTTAGCTATGCGCCCAGACGTGCGCCACAGGAGCACCAATGTGATGGTTCTTTCCCGCCCGGCATCTCCAGAGAGGAGGTGGGGTCAACTCTTGACTTTCTTGGCAGCAGAAGCCCCAAAGCTTGTCTCCCGCGGACATGGCATATTCAATCAGAACTCATCTAGATTACACCCAAGATCCTGTTTTGCTGCCTGCCGGAGCCTTCCCGGTCCTTTTGAGAAGCAATTTGACACTGAGCGCGGCGTGCAGATGGATATGCATGTGCCATATCGCCAGAAATACGCGAAAACAAGATCAACTGACAGGTAAGTAGACGGGGAATCTCATGCTCGAAGTATTTGTTGATAGGCCAACACGAGAAAATAGCCTCTCCATGGAAGTAGTTACTAAATAGTATCGACAAATGACTTGTCAACCACCTGTCAGCCAGGGCCGGAGAGACAACCCAAGCGTATCGTACGTTGTCATCATGGGCACACCGTGACGCAACGACGAGGCTCAAGCACAAGCTACACATACAGGATCTTCTGCCAGGGACCTACCTGCTTATTGTCTGGGCATCCCACTCCCCCAACATCACCACGGTAGACGTAGCTATTTGTCATATGGCTGGGAAGGTATATGAAGACCTGCGATCCTTGGGTTGGGTTAGCTACCGCACCTCGCTTCATTCAAACATGAGTCAGCATCTGTCGATTCAGGATGCTGTAACAGCTTCATTGTCTGCGACAATGGGCTGACTGCCCCTCTAGCTGCTGCCGTCATCTGGCCGCGTTGGCTCCCCAGCTTTACCCGGGCCTGAATGAGTGCACGTTTGAGTAGCCTATCAGGACGACTACATGCCGTTCACAATACCATGAATAAGCAGTATAATTTGAACTAATATAGTGTTATCACCCAGGTTTCCGAAACTCATATTAGATATCCAGGTACAGCTTCACGCGACTAAAAAGCTTAGCCCAACATCACGCGCGCTTGCTATTGATTCTTTCCCGGTGCGGATATCCGCCACAAAACGCCGAGACGACATCGTCCAACACTACATAACTAGCTGGGTATTCAAACTGTAGACAAGGCCGGCTGTTCAGTCGAACATGCAGTTTCGGCACAACTGACCGTTTATGAGTGTATTCTGATAGAGATCCTTACTATACCTTTTCCTCGGCACACTACTTCATACTTAGGATTTGTGCCGAATCTGCGCATTGCGGAATAAGGCTCGTGGAAATTGCATGCGTACAGTAGGTACTACGTAATCGGGCGTTCGGTTGAGCCGGGGACCCGACCGGCTTTGGTGGATTACCTACCACTCCATCGTCACTTCGATGTCCGACTTTTATCACCGTCTAATCTACGCACAAGCAAAAATGAACTAAGCTAATCTTACGACAGCTATCTTCTACATCGATCGGTAAGTATTTCCTCAAGCACCGTTCCGACCGACTGTGGCGTGTGATCCGGTTCGCTCGCCCTCCCAAACAATCCATTTGTATCAGCGGCGTCTGACGCGGCTCACAATGTGCCTTTCGTGTAAAATACACAGCAAAAACTCGCCCGGAGCCGTACTCTACCTATGTGTGATCGCCTCCGACCAGTTACCCACCAAATCATGCAGAAGGACGCCACAATCGGACCGGACTGTCCATCCGGCGAAATAGACAATCTCGACAAGATGTACCGGCATGGACGAGACAAAGTGCAGTGACACATTTACCTATTAAGATGACGCCATGATCAATCTTATTTCATAATATGAGTGCTATACTCGGGAGATTCACAAGCTCTGGGAGTAATACAGCCGGGTTGCTGCATCCAGAACATAGGGCATTACCGTTAAAGATTGCATCGAAGTTGTTGATGATATTCGATGAAAGCCCGTCCACCTTGATGTTACCTTGGCCTTAGGTTATACCGTGGTGCAATATGCATGACATCGAACAGGAGATGTAGGTAATCGAGGATTTAGTGCACAGCTTTTGGATCCCATGACCTTTTCTCTCAGCTACCCCGCCCCTGCCGCTCGAGTTGAATGCTTACCTACTCTCGTGTCATAACCTTAACAGATCGGGACCTGGGTTGTTGAAGTCCGGAATGGCGCAAGGAATGCTGTCTAACCCCCCCACGAACGGTCCAACAATAAGCTTATCGACTACCAAGGATATCAGAACATCGTCGAGATACATCGGAGAGTTTCCCATTGGGCACATTTACCCCGCCCATTCCGAACCAAGATACTCTGCCTTTTACTTCCACTAGACCCGATTATAACATCAAGGCTATAATATACACCTGTATCCGGGGATAACTGTGCAATTGTCGTGGGCTGGTCGAGGAGACGCGACATTGCGCATGGTCATATGCCCGAAATCACAGAGTTACAAAAATTTATGACTTGTTATCACATTTAACCAATACTACAAGACATCTCAAAAGAAGAATTGATGATCACGGTTTGTAAAAGTATAGTCATTAGCGATACGGTAGGTGCATTCGATCAGACTGCCTAGGCATCTTGTTGCTCGCATGGACATCCTAGTAGGCAACAGCCTATTCACTATATACAAAGTCTACGACCCTTTGACCAAGCTGAAGGCCAGCATCAACCTCATATAGGCTGTAGCCTGTCTCTGGCAGCCATCCCAGATTTCATCGACCTCAGCAGTACCGTCGTCTTGCACGATAACAGCACACAGCTAACACCAGAGCTTATATAAGACCATGCTTTTGCGCTCTCCATAGAACCCAATGAAGCACTCCACGGAGCGGGCGGTGCCATCGCATATCCGAGTCATAAGCTCGCATACCTGTCGGCTACCAAATCGTGATCGTCATTGCTTTCCCGCCGCGGGGAGGACGGGAAATGACACGTGGGTGTATGTCTCGTAATACCTACGTAGTATTTTTATGGCACTATACCCGTGGAGATAGTCTATAATGCAGAGCGCCGCATCATCCCTTTTCCAGTATATCATCATCATCCTCGTCAGCCTACCGTACCGTCCGTCCCAAGCTCGGCAGCTTTACGGGCGAAGCGGACGCACATGTAGAAGAATCCACTCCTCCCGCATAGCTCTTCTCCATTCATGATCGAGGGCTTATTGGCTGTGCCAATCGTGGTTGGCATGCCCCAGTTTCCCCAGGCAATATACCGCGCAACTACGGTACTTACCAGTATATCCAAGCGCGACCAATGATCTTTGGCATATACTTATCCAATGGCACGCAAGGTGCTTTTTAATGCGACCGGCTGTTGGATATGGCCCTGGGCAGAGAGGGGGAGGGTCCCATTAGGCTCCAATGCAAGCAAACGACCCGAGCGTGGGTGGTACGTCTTCGTCCCACAATCCCGGTGGACGGATTTCTTGGCTTTTACTCTAACGAGCTCATGCAAGGCCCTTATGTTCGGCCGGATATACTCACTCACAGCGAGCTGTTTAGATGGTTGCTTGTTCGAAGACCGCGAGTTGGCTCCCTCAATTGCATCCGACCGAGGCCGAGAAAAGGGGGGGCGAGGTTTGATGGGCTGCGAGTGTTGGGACGCTAGCATCGGGGAGAGGTTATCGCTATGCGTAGAGTTGCGATGGAGCGAGGGCTACGAGTGTTTTTTTCTAAGCCGTTGGGTGCTTGATATGGCATTCTACATGGGCAAGAAGCAGTTATGTGTAGGTGTGCTTTTTGCTATGCTATGCGATATATGCGACTTAGTCATACACATGCCTGGATGCTTGAACCCGATAGAGGGCGTACTCTGCTTGCTCTAGTACGCTCTTCTATCTAAGGAGCAACTACTCCCTAGAGGACATATCTTGCGCCATAGTGTTCATTTTGGGTGGATTTTAAACAAAGTAAAAATGGTCGTCGGCATCGGACCAATTGCAGAATGATGGTCGCGGACGATGATCAACCAGATCCTCAATCGCGGACCCGTATCTGATCAACTTGTGTTCGTTCCACGCCTTCTGGATGATCCCCAAGCCGTAAGGTACTCCGTATTCACTGACTCCAACGGGGATCGTGATCATAGGATAACCCGCTTTTGCAGCGACGGAGCATGCAACGCCTCCCTCAGCCTGTACCGGTACAAGGAGCCCATCCAATTCGCTACCCTCGTGTATCATCGCCGCATCGATGCCTTCTTCCCTTGACTTTTTGTGGATGTATTCGAGGGCTTTGATATACACTTCCTCGCTATCATCCTTCGATTCAATGCTCCTATCAAAGTTGTCTTGCCCTGCCGGCCACGCTGCGTGAGTGCCCGGAACGCCCCCCTCTGTGTCGGTATGCTTGATATTGTAGGCAACCACATCTTCTAACGACGATATATTCTTCGCATTGTTCTCAAGTTTGCTTAAGTACTTGGAAAGACTCCGGTAGAACTCTACCTTGACAACTTCAAATTCAGACAGCCGAGAACCCGGCTCGCCTGCCGCATACTCCCAATCCCAGCCATTGTGGGGTATAATCTCCTCGGCACTCGGGAAATCCACGTCGAAAACTTGTGCGCCGGCCTCTTTTATCTGGTTGATGAGATGCCGTAGCGCTAGGTACACGGACTTGTGCTCCACGCTGTTACTTGCTGCTTCCCAGACCCTTTTCCATGGGAGCCCAAACTTCGCGCCTTTCAGGGCATCCTTTTTAGCTAACCAATCGGTATAGTGCTTGAAAGTATTATGCTGAGACACTGGGGACTCGGAGGTATCTAGCCGGCGATCAGGAGCTGGGCTCCTCTCCGCAATGATATCGAGGATTATCGTCGCATCTTCTACAGACCGCCCAAAGGTTCCCACGGTATCTAGACTCGGCGCCTCAGGAATAACACCGAGCGTCGACGTGAGTCCCACCGTCGGCTTGATGCCCACCACAGCGTTCCGGTCCGCGGGGAACATAACGCTGCCATCCGTCTCGGTGCCGATACTGAAAGCGCACATATTGGTCGCGACCGCGCTTGCAGGCCCCGAGCTCGAACCTCCTGGGTGTTCTAACAGGTTGTACGGATTCCGGTTCTGCCCTCCCCGGGACGAGTACGCCTCGGAGTAATAGCTGGCCCGCATGCACGCCCATTCGGACAAGTTCGCTTTTCCCAGGAGCACGCCGCCGGCTGCCCGAAGGCGTGCGACGACTGCGGCGTCCTCGGGCACTATTGTACCGAGGAGCGCCGCGCAGCCTGCTGTTGTCTGCATGCTGTCCTTTGTTGCGATGTTGTCTTTCACGAGGAAGGGTATCCCGTGGATTTTGCTTCTCACCTTGCCATTGTTTTTCTCGCGCTCGGCATCTAGCTCATCTGCGATCTTGTGGGCGTCAGGATTTGTCTCGATCACTGCTTTGATGTGTGGATTTATGAGTTCGATTCTTTGCAGGTAGCATTCTACTAGGTCTCTGGATTTGAAAGACCCTTGCTCCAAGTGGCTCTGTAGTTCGGTGATCGAGAGTTCTTCGATATCCACTCCGCAGCATAGGGGCATATCGAAGCAAGACATGACGGTCGCAAGAGGCAGAAGAGTTGTGATCTGTTCATGCGGCTAGTATACAGATGCTTATCTAGTAAGGAAGTCGAGAGAGTGCATAAGGAGCGCTGTCAGTTTCGTTGGGATGTAATGTGCACGCATGCAACAAAAGCGAAAAGGAGTATGAGCTTCTGACTCCTACCTAGGTATGTCGGGTAGGAAGAATGTTGAATGAAGGGGCTGCATGAATGTCGAAGAGGGGGGGATATTAACTACGGCCGTATAGATTATATAGGACTTGTCATCTGGGAAGTGCGACGCAGGTTTCAGCCAGATACGCGGTGTGCCTGCTTCCAACGAGGCGGCCTCTGTAGCAGGAGCAAAGCATTGAAATGGAAAGTGCAACCCGTGAACTCAATTAGCGTTCAAATGGTAAGAGTGGACAGACAGATAGTCTGGTCATGCTCTGTCATGCCCGAACGGGGTTTGGGATCTTGAATTCGGAATTCGTGTTCCACAACACCAGCATAGACTGGATGAGATCTTTTCATTGGAAAAAGAACCTCTATAAACCTGCTCCTCTGTCTCGCATGAGTGGAAAAATGCCCAGGCGTGCCAAGAATAGGTATGTCCAGAGAGATCATTTCGAGAGCAACGTTGTTTGCATACCTACTTAAGTAATTAACGATCTGCTAACCCCGCATCCCCATGTTCGCCCAACACTGAGCGTCGCGAATATCATGATAGCACTATTAGTCTTCAATCTGCTGCCTCAAGAGAAAACGCTAAGAATCTCCATTCTGTTATTGTTCCTGCTATTGGAAATCAGTACTGTCATGAGCCTTGATGACGCCTATATTGTGGTCACAGACATCACTGTATCTTTTGGCGCTCCAATCTCTCCAACCACGTCTGCGCCCCCCGACACGGTCAGCCGACAAAGATGGCATCGCATAAAGAAGGACCTATATCTTCACTCAGCTGAACAAACCGCTTGGCTCTATGCTGCCACTCTGGCAGCGGAAGAGCTTACGGCTGATGACTTGGTCGTGACTCAAGTTAGAGTAAATGAACAGAGGCCGGTTAATGAGCCGGGCCCTCAGTGGGAGCATCGACCGGCAGGGATCTGGATACGGAGAAGCAAGTACGGAGAGGACCGTCAAACTGTGACCGATATAGACGTCCTCTTCGGGACTGATGCTGTCGACCCGAGACCATATTGGACGCTCATGCCACAACCCCTCGAGCTCGGCACGGAGGTTCAGTTAGAGATCCCCGTTGCGAGGTTGAGCCTCCGCAGAGGGCAGCCTAAGGGGCAACCCGACGATCCTCGCCCTTCGACTCCATTAAGAGTTCGGGAGAACGGCAAATTCAGGATAGTTCAGATATCTGACACTCACATGGTGACTGGCATGGGTGTCTGCAAAGATGCTATTGACGCCGAGGGCAACTTTTTACCCCCGAGCATAGCCGACCCGCTGACTGTTGACTTTATGGGAAAGGTCTTGGATACTGAACAGCCAGATCTCGTGATCTTGACTGGGGACCAGGTGCATCATGATATCCTTGACAGTCAATCTGCGATTTTCAAGGTCGTAGCCCCTTTGATCGAGCGTTCGATCCCATTCGCAGCTGTGTTTGGCAATCATGACGCAGAGGGCACCTACGCATTATCTCGTACGTGAGCTCTTTTCACTATCCTTAAAGGGCGACTATTCTTTCTGGCTAACTATGGTTTCACAGGATCCGCCCAGATGGCGCTGCTTCGGAGTCTTCCTTTCAGCTTTTGCAAGGCAGGCCCTCGCGATGTCGAAGGGGTGGGAAACTACCACCTTCAGATCTTTTCTCACACGTCGCAGACTCCATTAATAACATTGTTCTTTCTTGACTCCCACGGGCAGATAGAGAGTGAGGTAAAGGATCCTGACTACGAGCCAATCAGTAAAAGCCAGATTGATTGGTTTAAAAACACCTCGCGGGGATTAAGAAAAGATCGGGAGAGTAGCCTCGACAGCAATGACAGCCTATCACATTTATCTTTAGCTTTCATGCATATTCCCTTTCCAGAATATGTAGACGATAGTCTCGATATCTATTAGTTGTATACGTCCCAGAGTAAATAAAATAACCCTACAGCCACGTAGCAAGTAAATAAAAAAAGGTTAATAGCTATAAAAGTATATTAATTAAATGGCCTCTAGCCCTCCCAACTAATAATTAAAGGGAATAGCCCGTATATATAAACCCAGCCTTATAAATATATATTAAAATATTATTTATTTACTTAATAAAATATTTTTTTTTTAAGTGTTTTAACCTTAAAATATTAAAGTTTTTTTTTTAAGTAAAGTTATCGCTAACCTTATTATCGACTTTTTATAAGTATATAAATAAGTAAAAATAATTATACGGCAGCTTTAAACTAAAAATCTTTTTATATATTTTAACCTTTATAGTTATAGCTTTAACTTTAAGGTCGCCGGTGTTTCGCACGTGCTTTTTAATAGTTATTTTAACGCTTTTAAAAAAACAATTTTAAAAAAATATATAGTTGTTACGGAGTATACCTTATTGTTGGTCGCAGGACGGGCTTAAAAGAGAACATGCAATAGTTTTTACTAGATAATCGCTTAGGCGTTAGTGTTTTTAAAGAAAGGTTATATAATATAGATTTATAAGATTTTTATAATTTATAGATTTATTAGATTTAATAGATCTAAAAGGTTTTAGTATTTATTAGTGCTTTATTTTTTATATTTATATAATAGTTATAATTTTTTATATTTAATTATTTGTTTAGTTTTATTTTTTAGCTATTAATTTTATTTTGATTATAAGTTTTTAAGATTTTATATTTATAATATATTTTAAATACCCGAGAGTAATTATTATATTTAATTTATTTAATATAATAATAAGAATATTAGTAAAACTTTTTTTATAAATTAATTATTAATTATTTTATTATTATTTATAAATTAAAAACTTCTACGTATATTATATATATTTTAAAATATATATAAAGTTTATAATATTTTAATAACTCTTTAATTAATAAAACTTAGTTTAATATAAATATTAGTATATAAAAATTAAATAATAAATAAAGTTTATAAAATAAATTCGCTAAAAAAATATTACGAGAATATTTATATAAAATAATAAAATATAAATTTATTTATAAATAAATATTTCGAAAAATATATTTTAAAAATTTATAAGTTAAGCTAACTAGGTAAAGTTATAAAATTAAAAATTAAAAGTTAAAATATAAGTTTTTAAACTTTATAAATATTTTAGTAAATTATAAATATTAGCGTATTTAAATAATAAACCTTAGTTATAGCTAGTTAACTACCGACGTTAATAAAAAATATTATTATAATATAAATAAGTAAAGATTTAAATAATAAATTAAAAGTAAAAAAGTTAATATTAAAGCTAGCATTTTTATTTAAATTAGTTATATTTATTTTAAAATTAGTTTTATAAATAATATAAATAATTATAAAAGTAGCGATAATAATATTTATTATTATAATATTAATAACTGTAAAAATAATAATATTAATATTTATTGTTATAATATTAGCTATTATTATACTTAAATTAGCTATAATTATATTTAAGCAAATTAATTAATTAATATTTATATTTATAATATTTTAATTAATAAAAATTATTATAACGTTAATATAGCTTATATTAAAAATAAGTTAATTTATAAATATATTAACTTTTAAGCTAATGGTTTAATAAAAAAAATTAAAAAAAAGAAAAAAACTTAAAAAAAAAGATTTAAAATTATTTTTATTATTATTAAAAATAATTATTATATTAAATTTATTAAATATTAAAAGCTTTAAGCTTATAGTTTTAAAAATATATAATAAGTTTATAAACGTTAATATATTTTTAATTTAAGTTAAACTTTATTTAAAATAATATTTAATAAATATTATAAAAAATTATTAAAAGGTTATAATTATTTTATAGTTTTTAATAAAGAAAATATTTAAATAATTTTAGCTAATTTTAAAAAACTTTTTAAAAGCTTTATTAAAAAGTAAAGCTAAACTAAAAATATAAAATATTTTTAATAATTATAATAAATTTAAAAAATAAATAAAAATATTATTTAAAAATATTTAAAAAGTAAAATATATAAAAAATTAGCTTTATTGCTTAAAGCAAACTAAATTTATAGCAAAATATATTATAAAATTTAAATAATTAATAATAATTTTAAAATTGCTAAAAATAGCGCTATTTTATTTATTTTATAAAAAATTAAAAATATAAATTAAAAATAACTTATATAAAAAAAATAAACTAATAATAATTAATAAATATATTAATATAGCTATTATAATTAATTAATAATTATTTAATAAATATTTTAAAAAAAAAAAAACTATTAAAATTAAAAAAAAAAGTTTTATAAAAAATAAAAGCTAAAAATTTAAATAAATAAATAAAATTAAATAATAATTTTTTAAAAATATATTTTAAATTAAATATTTTAATTATAAAAA
>MU397378.1:0-63690 GCA_022578865.1 Xylaria sp. FL0043 | reverse complement strand
AAAATTTATTATTTTATTAATTTATTTAAAAATAATAATATATTAATTAAATTTAAAAGCTTATATAATATTTTTTATAATATATTTATAAATTTTTTATTAAAAATTAAAATATTTTTATTTTTATTAAAATCGGTTATTAATTTTTTTTTTTAATAATAGTTTATTTTTTAAGTTTATTTTTTATATTTTTTTTTATAAATATTTTAAATATTTAGCTTAATATATATTTAATATTAAAAATATTTAAATTAATATATTTTTATATTTTATATAATATAATATAAAATTTAAATTTATTAAATTAATTTAAATAATTTTATTAAAATTAAAATATAATATTTTTAATAAATAATTTATTAAAATTAAAAAAAATAATTATAATAATTAAATAAAAAAAAATTTAAATAATTATTTAATAATTATAAAATAATAATAATTTATTAAAAAAAAAAATAAAAACTTTAAACTTTTTTTTAAAAAATTTTTTTAAGTTTTTATAATATTAGTTTATAAATAAACCAGGTTTATAATTATTATGCTATTATAAATATACGCTTAGCTAATAAAAATATATTAATATATTTTTTAATTATAAAATCTTTTAAAATAAATTTAAAAGTTTTATTAATTTAAGTTTTAAATACTATATAAAAAAAAAACAATAAATATTTATATACGAGCGGGTAGATCTATATTCACCTGAGCCAAGGGCTCTTGGGACCTATAGTAATATGACAAAAGATCATATGACTAAGCAGGAGTCCGGTGGTCTGTTGGACACGCTTTAGGAAATTTGTCATCGCGAGTAAGTATAATACCAGTCCATCTCAAATTCTCATACCAGCGCGCATAGTGACATTATGATTGAGTCAAATTCTAAGTCTATTGGTCATAAGTATTATGTAGTAAGTAGCAGAAAAACCCAACCCAGTCGATCATGTCTCATTAGATTAATTAAAGTCATTCTAACATTTAGCCCAAGACTCTCTAAGCGACAGCGGTCTTATCATGAGGAGTCAGGGGCAGGGTGACAGGCGCGCAGGTGATATCCCGGATAGAATATATCTCGCCCGACTGCCAGTCGGGATTCTGATAGTAGGTCTGATTGCAGGGGAGGGTCAAGTTCACTGTGCCGTAGCCGGTGAAAGTGATACTATAAGACAGGAATATTAGTCGTTAGCCAATTGCTATGTTTTCCACATCGCCTTCTTAATGAGCTCTTTCACACTGGGAAAACTTACGGATACTGAGGGTCCTCGTCATCACAGGTCCAGGTCTGGTTGATGTTGAGTTCTCCCGATGGTCTGCTATAGGAGAACGACGTCTTCGTGCTTGACCCTGCCGGGACTGCACACTGGTAGTTGAAGTTGCCGTAGAAGAAATCCTGGAGCTGCGTGCTGTAGGCGGTGCATGACACTTTCTCCGGAAACGCCGGGTTCGTCAGGTTGAAGGCGACGGTACCCGAATCTATCTGATGGGCAGGCGTTGAGAAAATGTAGCTCGCATGGTAGGTAAATGCCTCAATAGTCCACGCGAAGTCACCGAACGATATCGCCGTACAGCCTGGATAGCTATCGCGAGGGCTTAGACTATAGGGAGCTGCGGCAACGAGGGGTAAGGCAGCGGTGATAGTTCCGATGAAGTTGCGCATTTTGATGAAATTGGTTTCCAAGAAACGAATTTGGCAAGGATAGATGAAATATTAATAAGGATTAAATTCAATTGTTCAGAGGACTGGGTCCGACGATGTGTTGATATTGGGTAATTACTTTTCTGGCTTTGGCTTGGTGATGATTGATCTGGAATGCATCCTTATTTCCATGGCGGCACTACAGGTCCTTTTATATAACATCGCCTCTTATGATGCTAACAGCCCGTATTCCTACCCAGGTGGGTCGAGGCGATGGAACGTTCAGCAATCTTTCTGACGGTATACGATTTTCATCCCGCCTCTCATCGTGAGCGCGCCCGTCGTGAGGAAAGCCGATACGGGGGCGAGCCATGACGTAGCACGATGATCGTCTCCAGTTGGTGCTGAACTAATCCCAGTGTGGAGTGTGGGTAGCAGACGATGCGCTTTGATTCGCCAAGATCTCGTATTCTCGTCGTTCGAGTCACAGCCCGCGGGTTAAAAGCAGCGCCCGTTCAGTTCTTGATTATCCGGTGCTTGCTGATAAGAGTTTTCACCGTCTTACAGCGAACGAGCTGCGGCTAGCTGAAGGATAGTCCAATGCTGACATGCATTCTCGTGCTCCTGCTGCTGGCATACTGCGTATAGTACTAGTAATACAAGAGGGCGAGGGGCAGGGGCAGGAGAATAGCAGCTCTTCTCTCTTCTCTCGTGTCTTAGTGCAGGGTCGTCGTATTGGCGCACAAAGGGTCTCATGTATCCACTTGTGTCTTATGCCGGTAGACTTCGGATCTCCCCGGCGCTCTCACGGGGAATGTCATGCAAGATTGTGCATACCGCTTCTTGCTCTTCGCTGACCTGTATAATTAGCGAGACGCGAGAGCTTTCAGCTCTGAGTTCTAGATCTGATTTATGCCGCCCGATTCAATTTCTTATTTCACTCGGCGCTATGTAACGTTCCGAAGCTCATGCATCTATTGTAAGCACCCGACCGCTCGTATACAGGTCCAGTACCCTTGGTCGCGTTGTCAAGACAATCCGATTTCGCCTTGACATGGTGGTACCACGTTCAGAGAAACACGTGGTCTGTCGTGCACACAGGAACGCCACTGTCTTCTAATGCATGTTCCTGTTGTCTTGTCTTTATACTATCTTCTCTGTGGCACACGACGGGCAGATCGGGTCAGACAGGCGATTCAGAAACTGGCATATGAGAGGCCGCAGTACGCTGTCGCGCCTACCCAACTCCCCCTCTGCCGGCAGGTATTACATTGTCTCTGATAGTTTGTCAGATCTAAAGGATCGAAGCACTGCATCTACGTTTGTTCCCTTTTGCCTCGCACTCTGGGTGGACATGTGCGTCGTCCAGATACTCATGAATGACCGTTTCCACATATTGGCGTTACCATCATCAGCACAAGAATTTCCTATTAATAGCTTAGCCAATCGGAAGATTGCATGCGTGATGTACTAGGATTGATAGAAATGGTTAGATGCGGGGTGAAAAATACGTGCTTGGTAATTACTGAGAAGTTGTCCTTGTATCTGCGACGCAGTTGTCGGTGAGGATGACATACTGTTTCGATACGGCGAGACCAGAGTTAAAAGCTTATAGAGGCAAGCAAGCAACATATAACGGCATACAACTATGGCACCATTTCGTAACACAGCATGTCTGATCTTTTAGGTGTGATTGAAAATTGGGGTTGTCAGTGGCTTTAAACTTGCCAAGGAACCCGACCCATCGACTTGGGAGGCTTAGGTGATTGACATTGGATCTCATTACGTGTAGCAGTTGTGCTAGTGACCTACGCGCTTAGAGACTAAGAGCAAGTCCGCCCGAAGCTATACAAGAGCAACATAGATAAAACGCTGTGATTAGCGTAGATAGATGAGAAATCAACAAACCAATTAGCCAATTTCAGTACTAAAGATAGTTTATGGGAAAGAGGTCATAGTCTATAAAATGCTAAACAAGACTAATATGATGTGCAGAATAGTCATATCTAGGAGAAGTACAGCACATAAGTCAGGATCTGAGATAAAGAAGGGTATATTCGAGACTGTATTGGAGTTAGAATCATGAATTAATTATATTCGGCTCACCAAAGATTGACAATACTCGATGGCACGTCTCCACGCCTGAGAAAGCAGCACGACAATGATGACGAGCAAGTTAGTATTGAATCAACCGCAAACTATTCGGTGCGCATGTACGTAGATTTTACCGAGTCACTCTAGTTCTCATTTTATCAATTGAATTTTGGTTTGGGTTCGTTTTCTCGTAGATGATGAAGATGGGTGGTAGGTGAGCCTGCGGCAGGCCTCGTTACACCCGTTACGCTGCAATAGACTCCGCTACCCGCGCGGAGCAGCAATGGACCTTCGTTGTGATATATATCATCACGTCTTGCTAAAGGCGTACTGCATAAGTCTCGGATAGCCGTTAAAGGAAGCCATTGAGGGATCCAGAGGTGTACTGTGCAGCCATATAATACTGGTGTCATTGAGTCTATTTCCTAGCCCTGTAATTACTCAGCCTCTGCACCAGCGCTAAACATGCTGAACAACGAAGCTTCAGTGGGAATCATTTGATGCATGTATCTCGAATCAGAACATCTATCTTCTCAGGGTCTCCTGCTAAGTCTGTCAGGTGTATCTGTCCCGGAGTGAATAGAATAGCCCTACAGTTACATAGCAGTAGGTAGAAAGGGGTCAGTAGCTATGAAGGTATATTGGTCAATGGCCCCTGGCCCTTCGAACTGGTAATTGGGGGGGATAGCCTGTAGACGAAATCTGCTAGGTATACACCTGGGTGTCACCAAGCCATCTGACAGTTTCGAAGTCTCTGATCAGCCCGAACCTCAATTCCCGGATCTGGAACGAGCGTCATCACGCTCAGGACTGTCCACCACCCCCCGTGTGCGGGTGGTGTCGGTAAGTGACCGCGAGAGTCGGCGTTACCGATACTATGTAGAACTCAGCTGTCCCACGAACATTTCTGGCACAGGTCATCATACCGGGGGCTTCTAGTACCCGTCACTTGATCAGCATCGACAGCGCCCGTCTCAGATTGCTCTTCTATGTCCTCCCCGTCGATCTCGGAACCAGAATCCGAATTCAATACTTCTTCGCCGACTTTTCGTGCAATATCGGTTCGGGTCCATAGCCTGAATGAGGACGAAGTCCCCTAAGCGTCAGTGATCTTGGCACCTTACCTCACAAAGTTGAGGCCCGGCTTATGAAGGCTCTCGAATGCTGTCAATTGTGGGATGCTGTCCTTCTGCTTGACGAGGCCGATGTCTACCTCGAAGCAAGAGGCTCGAATAGTCTAACGCGTAACGAACTCGTATCCAGTACGTTCACTGTATTACTGATTGAGTTTATCATCAAAAAACATTGGTTAACTATGTAGTCTTCCTTCGTCGTTTGGAGTATTACCAAGGATTGATGTTCCTAACGACGAATCGCACTAGCGTTATCGATCCTGCGTTCAAATCTAGACTCGATCTCGTTCTCCCGTACTATGATCTAGATGAGCCGTCTCGACGGAAGATTTGGGTTAACTTCATCCAGAAGCTCAGCCCTGGAACTGCGTCCATCAGCGAAAGCGACTTCGATCAGCTCGCAAAGGCGCAAGCGAACGGGCGGGAGATCAAAAACTTGATCAAAACGGCTTTAGTGCTCTCTAACCGCGATAAGCCCATGAGGCTCAAGCACCTGACGACAGTCATTGATATTCGCAAGCGGGTAGAGAACTTGAAGTAGCGCAATGTGGTAGGGATAGGCAGCGAATAGAAGCAGAAGGAAGGAATCCTGCTAAAGACTGCTCGCGAGGCAATGGTACGGCTCTGAGAAGTGGCAATACCCGTAACTCAGGAAGAGGGAAACGCATTTTTGCGTGAGGTCAGGCCTCTCTAAACCCCGCCGTGTATTAAAGACCGTCATGTGGTCGCGGGTGGGCTTTCTTTGACAAACCCCACCAAATTGACCGAGGGGTATAATTGGTCATTTGAAAGGGACGAAATGCCATATATCAATTCCTTTGAATACAAAGAGCTTTGCAGCTTAAGTTCCGAGGTTGACCCTGAACACGGGTCATATACTCAGTGTTGAATGCGCGTACCATACGGAGTAGTTAGGGATCTTGTAAGCCGGTCATCAGATGAATAGGGGCGAATCCGATCTCCAGCTGACAGCTGAGCCTGGAACGTACTGATACGCAGACTTACATGCAGTAATTTATATGCTAAGAAGTATCTGTACTTAGCGAGTACCGAGAGGGATGAAAAGGGATGAAAATGATCCACTTAAATCCCTTCAGGTCCAACAGGCACGCGACCGGCAGCTACTACTGTAGGTGATCCCGGCCCCACAAGTCACTGGTCAATCGGGCAGGCAAGTGTCTGACTTAAGGCACCACCAATCCTGATCGTCGATGCACACCACTGACGTCGTGATCTCAGCTTCAAGTAATCTACATCAATAACAACGTCTACCGCTGCATTTACAACTTCCACGAATTGTAGCGCGCGCACACACACATTGGACGCCTTAACAGTCAAATGTGTCCGTCTACAACACATATTTAATAACACGCTACACAAGACTCACAACCTAGTTCGATTCATGGTTGCCTACTCGGCTTTTGGCAGGCATCTGATTTAGGTGAAGAACGCCGGGCAATACTAAACAGCTTCGAAGGGCGTGTGCGTGTGCACGCCGCCCGCCCTCATCAATCATCATGGCGCCGCCCGCCGAGATCACGATTCCCACGACGTCTCTGTACAACCCCCCAGATGGGTCCAAACCGTACACGCTCTACAACATCACGATGCGGTTGCCCCTGCGCACCTACGTCGTCCAGAAACGGTATTCCGAGTTCGCCGCACTGCACGGTGCCCTGACGGGTCTCGTCGGCGTCGCGCCGCCGGCTCCCCTGCCCGCCAAGTCGTGGTTTAAGTCCACCATCAACTCGCCCGAGCTCACCGAAGACCGCCGCCGCGGCCTCGAGGCCTACCTGCGCGCCATCGCCGAGTCACCCGACCGCAGGTGGCGCGATACACCCGCTTGGCGCACCTTTCTTAACCTCCCGGGCCTCAACAGTGCCTCTAACAGCGCCGCGAGTGTGAGGGCTGGCTACGGTGTGCCCAATCGAGATGCTGCGAATGCTGCGGCTGCACAGGACCCCGGCACCTGGCTCGACTTGCACGCCGAGATGAAGAGGGACTTTCAGGAGGCCCGTAGGTGTCTGGCGAGGAGGGACGCGGCCACAGAGAACTCCGTCGCCATAGAAGCTGGGTCGGCTGCGAAAAGAGCCCTCGTGAAGGCTGGGGGACTGCTGACGTGTCTGCGGGACGGACTGAAATCTATGGAGGACGCGAGGCGGCTGGGCGAGGGTGAGATCCGCCGGCGGAAAGACCTGCTCGCCGCCGCCCGCGTCGATAGGGAAGACCTGGACAAGCTGAGCTCCACCATCTCCGCTACAGCCAAGACGGCCCTCAGAAGCGGCGTGCCCTCGACGGCGGATAAGACCGCGCTCATCGGAAACGCGGCAACCAAAGGGCGCGGGAGAGTCCTCGGCGCCCCGCTCCCCGAGACGGAACAGACCAGAGAACTGGACAATGAAGGCGTAGCGCAGCTCCAGAGGCAGTTGATGCAGGACCAGGACCGCGACGTCGAGGCCCTCACTAAGATCATCCGCCGCCAGCGCGAAATGGCCGAGGCCATCCACGTCGAGGTCGAGGAGCAGACGGCCATGCTCGACCACGTCAACGCCCAGGCCGACGTCGTCGCCGGCAAGGTCAAGGTCGCCAAGAACCGCACCAGTAGGATTTCCTGACTGGAAGCGACGCTCGGGCTCGTCGTTTGGTGTGTTCTCGTCTGCCTGGAAGTAATTGTCGGCCTCGTCGAATGGGCTGTCTGGTGTATTGATTGCGTGTGTCTGCTGTTGCAGGTCGAGTGAAAGCACACTTATTTTGTCCTCGGCTCTTATTCGGGGGATGAGGAATGAAACATTACACCTCGCTCTAATAGGTGCTGACATGGCGGGTCGTACGTACATCATCGATGTTCGCTGGACTCTGAGCGGCTACATATCTGTTTGGTCATGTATTCATTATTGCATAGGGCGAGCGAGGGTTTACTTGTGTCTCTTCATGATCTGGATACGGACATCGCACGGGGTTCATTCATTATTGCTTTCGCGTTCATTTTACTGATTAATATCTCATGGCCAGGCCTTGCTTTGGACGAACATGATGTGAGCAATTGATACCAATAGACTATCCATCCATTCATTCATATATGTATTTGTATTCCCATTCCGCTTATGATGTGTGCCAAGCTATGTGGCTGTGATGCGATGATGTTCAGATAGGGTGATCTGCTTATGTACTCCCTAGCACCTGGCAACACAAATCCGACATTGATCGAGATATTTACGAGAGGAGGCTACTGATGATGAATAATTTTTGTGTACCTTTTGCTTCTCTAACTATCTAGGCTTACTAGTAGATATCATCATCAGCTAAATTTCGTACCTAGGTAGAGATAGAGAGGGAGTTATAAGTGTAGTGTACTTGCATTGCCAGTGAAGTTTGTCTAACGAACAGATGAAGTCTAGTGTCGCATTCTGGTGATTAAAGTAGAGCTTTCTACATAAGACGGTCAAGAAGGAGCTTGCGCTCAATCTCACAGAGGGCGGGATGCTCGCCCCGGCAGTCTTCCTTTAGGATCCTAATGCGCGAGGAGGGAGAGGAACTTGATACTTCATGTTTCTCGCCCACTCATTGACGCCGGAAGACTATCTAAATGTTGGGACTGCTACTACGAAAAGATTGTGATCACTGGAAGTGTCCTAAGAGAGTCTTTATATAATATTAACATAAGTCTCGACTCTAGACCCCTATTTTATTATTGAGGTAGTGAAGAAGACCATGGTCGCGCCTCAGTCGGGTTATCCCAACCGAGCTGTCCTCACTTCCCGTATTAAAAGGTTTGTGCCCTGGGCCTGATTGGTTGGTTGGAACTGATGGACTCACCTATGCTTTATAGATGTATGGAAGCGGAACTTAATTGACTTTCGGGAAAGGCTTCGTCGCTGTCTGCAGCACGGCGCACGGCCTTCCTTTCTGCGTCGCTCTGCTTTAGTGATGTACACATGATACGCTTCGATGAGCTGAAGTCATTAGTTCGATGCGAATCGGCATGCTTTCATTTTATTTTAAGAGATACTCATCTACGCTGATTCTCATGAGAGTAGATGAGATAAGTATAACATTTCTCTATAACCAATAGTCCTGGCAGTCGTGGAATCGATGCTGCTCTGGTGCTTGTCAACATGTCTCTTAAGATACCTGCATTGTATTCAGTGCATTCCACTTATAACCTCGTCATGCATAATACGGCTAGATGTGGTATGAGCACAATAGATCCTGTGAGGCCATTCTCCAAGGATAGTATCTGCCTATGGTCTCCTTATACTTCTGGGCTCATCACTACTCATGCCTGGCCGCTTGAAGTACCCTGAAACGGGGTTGGCATGAACACGTATATTTTCACTCACCCCGAGAGGAAAGAGGCGATACATAAGATATTCTTTGCAAGTCCGTATGTTGTGTTATCCACCCTCGGTAGATGATATCATATATCTGTCTTACAGTTACAGGGAATTTCGTAGAACTGAACATGAAGATATAATTGTCGGATCCCGCTGCACGGCATAATACAATCATGTCATGATCAGCTGTTGTATACGTTGTCCGAGTCCGTGAGTGAGACCTGGAAGGCGGGGAAATATGCAATATATGCAGTAATCGTGTACCGAAATGCGGGGTTACCGCTATAACGGAAGCATTGACGTTACCTTTCCCCGGTATAAGCCGGTCCTCCGTCTGGAACGCTGCACGTCTGTTTTGTTTCAACCAAGACCTCCGGCTTCCAATATCTTGATTTTGTTTCCTTGACCGTGCTCCGCATATCATTGGCAAGTCAAGTTGCATGTGCATTGTGCATATTGGAGCCTAGAGGCTGTGCGTACGTTCTATAGCAAGACATACCTAGTCGTTCGACTTTCCAGATTCTCTTGCCTTCGCTCACGTTCTGTGAGAGTGAAGGAGGACAAGGAAAGGAACCTTTAGTGGAAAAATGGGCGTTGACGATAATCCGTTCATTCGATTCAAGAATCATATTGACAATAACTTACGTCGTGGTTGGGACATCATTGTTGGATCATTTCCGGCTCCACCAACATCATCATCATCATCATCATCATCGCCATCACAGCCATCGACATCAGGGTCACCAACAACACCATCATCGACAACAGCATCAACACAACCAACTTCACCACCATCATCGTCAAGTTGGTCCTCCAAAATGCCCTGGACTTCATCTAGCAGGATGTCCGACGCCACAACGTCGGACCAACACACCACTTCTCCTACCTCTTCTACTTCCCCTACTTCTTCTTCCTCTTCACATGCCACCACCAACTCCTCCACCACGCCCACCTCTACCTCTACGGCCACCACAGACGACGTCCACTCCTGGGCCGTCCACTCCCCCTACTCCCCCCTCAACCTAACCCACCTCCCCCAGCCCAGGCCCCGCAACGCCCACCCCCTCCTGACCAGCGGAGTCTGCTTCAACTTCCGCGACGCCTTCGAGGACCTCCTCGTCGCCGGCTCCGGCGAGCCGCTGCCGGTTTTACCCTGGAGACAATCCTGGCGAGTAGGCGTGGGGAGTAATAGGGATCGCTTCTCCTCCTCTCCCTCCTTCTTCTCCTCTCCGCATGCTGCTGCGAACTGGGTTGGCAGGCTCGGCCTCTTGGGGCTCTGGGACGCGTATTTTGATCTGAGGACCGAGTCCGGGGGGAAAGTGCGCTGGGAGGATTGGGATCGCTTTTTGATGAAGCGCGAGCAGCGGTACGGGCCTTTTGCGGCTGTGTCGGCGGTGCCTGGTTTGAGGGTTGCTGTTGAGGGGTGGGAAGGGGAAGAGGAGGGGAAGGGGGAGAGAGATAGAGGTAGGGGTACCACCACCGGGAGAGCCCGGTTTGATGCCAAGGGGATTTGGGATAGTGCTTGGAGGGTTCGTGGGGGTAGGTGGGAGGAGGTTGATAGAGAGGAGGACGCGGCACACCACCGGGATCAAGGCCGTCGGGATGGGGATGATGATGCCGATGTCGAGGATGAGCTTTATGAGGTTAATGACGACGACCCTCCTGAGTCTAGTATCGAGGATCTGAGGCGGAGAGACATGAGGGTTACTGTTGGTGTGCCTGGCGGGGTACGCACATCTTTCCCTTCCCCCTCTTCTTCTTCCCCTTCTTCTTCCCCGCCTTCTTCTGCACCAGAGACTACCACCACCGTCTACGCTGACGGCAGTAAATTGGTCACGAAAGTAGAGCGGGACGAACGCGATGGCACGGTCGAGACCTCGACCACCGAATACTACTATGACGCCCAGGGGAATTTGCGATCTGAGACCAGCTGGGTTTCGCTTTCGAAGACGCATAATTGGTCCGGCAGTCTACCCGGCGCTAGTGCGGGCGCTTCGTTTTCGTGGTCTTGGAATAGTGCCGAATCTAGCGTTGCCCGGAACGGGGAAGGGGATGATTCGTCTCGTGGGGAGAGAGATAGGGATGGAGAAGGAAATGGGGATGGGAAAGCTGAGAAGAGTGGGTGGTTTTGGCGGCGATGATTGATTGATTGAGACCAGGTTTTTCGTCCTTTCCCATCCTTGGATGAGGGAGTTCTTTTATCTCTATGGGAGTTCGGGGTTCGTAAAGTATGATACTGGGTGGCACGGTATGATGGTGTTGTGGTATCACTCTTCTCTGGAGTCTGGGTTCTGGGGGTACAAGGTACTGAATAAGAATGTCCTGACGATAAATAAAATCGTTCAACAAATCAATCGATTATTACTTCTATGCTATCATTTTTATCATCACACCTTGGAGGCTCGAAACGGACCCTGGCTTTGAACTCTGGATTCAAGATTTCAGTTCGTGCTATAATTATCTTGTTGCACCTTCTTAGATACATTGTCTATGTCTCTACCTAGCTACGACCTTTCGCCTTCTTCTTCCTCGTCATTCGTTTCCGCGCTATTATCTTTTGCTGCAGACTGTCTTTGGCCTCGGTATTCTGACTTGCTGCCTTGACGGAATCATCAGGCCTGCCTTTACCCCTACCCTTGCCCTTACCGTTTTGCACTTGCCATTTCCCTTTTGATACAGAAAAGTCCTTGCCCTTGGGCAGAGATCCCGGGCCACCTTTCACGTTACCCTCGGTATCATTTTTCCTACCGCCGCCACCTGACTGAAAGGCCCCAGTCTTGGCCTGGAGTTCTTTGCGCCGAGCTACGACCTGTGCGTTCTCAATGGCAAATTCCACAATTAGACGCTGGGTCTTGCCTTCGGCGGTCTTCACGGCGTGCCCGTTCAACCACCGTAATCCCATGAGCGCCCACCTATGCGATGTATATTCGATAAAGCCATATCCGCGACTCTTACCCACACCATCCGCCTCGGACACCTTGGAACCTTCTCTGTTCTCGAACATGATCTTCGTCTGCTTAACGATACCCTTTCCTTTCTCTTTGCGCCGCCGCTCCGCTTCCTTGTCCTGCTCACCACCTCGGACGTTCTCTTCCTTGGATAACGGCTGGCGGCGGCCGGCCTTGACATCGCTTGCGAAACCGACGACAGCCTCGCGCGCCAATGCCTTGAGGCCCTTGGAGTCCAGGTTTCGCGGTATATTGCGCACGGCTAGACGAGTCAGGCTAATGTGAAGGGTAGGATTGCTCTGAATCAGCTTTTTCCGCTGTGCAGCGCTCTGTTCTCTGATTTTCACTTCAGACGGTGCCAGCATGTTGAACATGGGCGAGTCTCTGGGAATGGCGCCCTCAGACAGCAGATAGAGACGACGTTTATCTTGGTGCTTCCCTTCCCGAGTCGCGGCGCCGGATTCGGCGAGGCGGCTTGCTTCGTCCTTACTTACCGCGTGAGAGAGTTGTAACACACGGCCATCAATCGTGTACTTGCCCGCCTCATCAGCGGTTTCGTTTTGCAGAATCGACTTCTTATTGGGCACGGCTGATTGTTGGGGACGAGGAGCCCCTTTCAAGCATGCCTTAAATTCGTCTTCGTTCGCAAAACAGACGAACGCCGTGCCGGCTGGGCGATCCGTTGCCCGGTCGTATACTACTCTCGCATACCTTATGCGGCCGAACTGCTCGAAGTGGGTTTTGAGATCGGCATCTGTTGTTGAGAAAGGTAAGTTGCGAATAAATATTGTTCTCGAATTGTCGGTTGTTTGTGGTTTTCCCAGGGAAGTGGGGGCACCCCCTGATGCGGTATCGTCTTCCTCTTCGTCTGATCCGGCTTCTTCATCACCCTCATCGTCGTCACCCTCGTCTTCTGCCGCGTCACTATCTTCTTCTTCGAGATTTTGCATGTGGTTCTTCAAGAAATTCCTTAGATCTTCATCTTCTTCCTCTTCCTCGTCGCTTTCGCCTTCTCCCTTATCCTCTTTCGTCTCGACATCATCGCCTTCATTATCTTCTTTGTCGTCGCCATGGCCAGTCTCCTCCGTCTCTTTTTCACCCTCGGCATCTTCTGTTTCGTGTTTCTGCCATTCTTCCTTCGAGACGGCCCAATCTACTGATACAGTCCTCCCGTCGACGACTTTCCCGTTGACGCCCTCGATGGCAGCCTCAGCATTTTTCCTTCCACGCATTGTGACGAAACCAAACCCCTTCAGCTTGCCCTTGTGTTGGGGGATATCGGCGTACTTGACGAGACCGTAGCTCCGGAACAGGGCAGCCAATTGATCCGAGTGTTTGATGCTCCAGGGCAGATTCCGTATGATGAGCTTGGGGGCCTTGCGAGCCTCGGCGAGGGCCGCTCGCCTGTCTTCCTTCTTCGCAGCAGCATCCTCGGCAGCGGCGCCAGCCTGGCGATGTCGGCTCTCGGCAATGTCGAGCGAGATGGGCCGGCCGTCGACCTTGTGGCCCTGCAGCTGCTCCTTGGCGGACCGGGTGTCCTCGGCATCGGTGAAGGTGACGAAGCCGTAACCGCGTGACAACTTGGTCTGCGGGTCCACGACTACGGTCGCGTGTTTGACGGGGAAGTGCTGCGAGAAGAAGTCGGTCAGCGCCTCGGTGGTCGTGTGAGGCGCCAAACCGCGGACGAAGAGCGATCTGCTGTCGACTCGAGCCTTCTTAGACGGTCGGTCGGCGATGGCATCGGACTCGGCATGGGCTGCTGCGGCCTCGGCCGCCAATCGCTTATTTTTACCCATTTGTGCCAAGATAGATGCTCGAGTGAAGTTTGAATGAAGCTCCTTTCCTTCCCTAGTTGAGTACCTATGGTAGCTGCTCACAGACACAGACAGCAAGCAATTGGGGCATGGAAAAAATAAAGTGGAGCTGAACGATAAGAGGTGGGACGAAGCATCTCGGCATCTTACGGGTCTTATCGATATCATGCTAATGCATGCTGCTCATTTGTGGCGGTGCTCGAATTGTAATCGAAAGTGGCTGAGACAACAACGCGGGGAAGGTTGGCGTTGTCCCACCAGCACGAGCCTAAATCTGTAAATAAACGCCTTACACGAAACGCGCTTCTCCCCACCTCAATTACAAAACAAGTCGGGTCACAAATCGTCAGTAGATACCAAGTAGGTTAATCAATGCATACTGACCAATCATTTTACGTACTCGATTTTCTTCACTACTCAGTGTCTTGACTTAATCTTTATAATTTTGCTTTGTTTGCTCAACCAAGGTAGCAAGGAGGCGCAACGCTATTTTTGCCGAGTACCAGGCTATCCGCGATCGCAAACCATTGCCTCACTCGCTCGAAGAGGCGAAGGGTCGCATACGATAAACAAAATTTACAACTAGCGAAAGTTTCATCACCACAACCATTACAACCATGCCGGCCAGAGTATCGTCGAGGTCGACGCGGACGTCGGGTCCATCAAACAAGGCCTCGAGCAACACACTGCGCGCATCCACGGCGTCGCGGGCTTCGTCGTCGAACATTGACGTTCCGGAAGAAGCGCCGGATAGTGAATTACGCAGGCAGATATGCGCCGTGTTTCGAGACGCCCAGAAGACGACGGCAACGCACCGGAAACTGGCCGTCACGCTGCGCAAGATCCATGAAGCATGCTGCTACGAGCCTACGCGGCCTAAGAGCAAGCACAAGCACAAGCCCGAGGCCGATGTCAGCGCCGCCGACGACTTTGATGAGGCCGCCTTCAACGCCGAGTTCACGCGCTGCGTTGTGCGCATCATGCCCGTAAAGAAGAGCGAGGGCGTCGGCGACCGCACCGTCCGCTTCGTCGGCCTCTTCTTGCGCCATGCCAACGACAAGGATAACGAGTTGCTCGGCGAGTCCGACGCCGATGCTAGCACCATGCCCGAGACCCCGAGCAGCCATCTGACCACCGACGTCATGGAGGCCGTACTCCCCCTACTCGTCTCCAAGGACAAATTCGTCCGCTACCGATCTACCCAGCTGATCTCCCACATCATCAACTCGCTCGACGCCATCGACGACGACCTGTTCCAGAAGCTGCGCCAGGGCTTGCTCAAGAGGATCCGCGACAAGGAGGCCGTCGTGCGCTCCCAGGCCGTCTTGGGTCTTGGCAGGCTTGCCGGCAACCAGATCGAAGGCATGGAAAACCCTGATGATAGCGACGACGACGCCGAGACCGGCCTGCTCGAGAAGCTTCTCGAGGTCCTGCAGAACGACCCCAGTGCCGAGGTTCGGCGCTCCCTCCTTGTCAACTTGCCAATCCTCCCGGCCACCCTACCCTATCTGCTCGAGAGGGCAAGAGACCAAGACGCCGCCACGCGTCGCGCCGTCTACTCCCGCCTGCTTCCTGCCCTCGGTGATTTCCGTCACCTATCACTCTCCATGAGGGAAAAGCTTCTACGATGGGGATTGAGAGATAGGGATGAGAACGTTCGCAAGGCTGCCGCGAGATTGTTCCGTGAGCGCTGGATTGAGGATTGCGCGGGCGTCACTCAGCCCGAAGACGGCGAGGCACCGCCCGAACCCGCAGCCCCTACCCTGGATGGCCTACTGGAACTGTTAGAGCGCATCGACATAGTCAACTCGGGCGTTGAGAACGGTGTGGCCCTGGAGGCGATGAAAGGCTTCTGGGAGGGGCGCCCAGATTACAGAGACGCTATGGAATTCGATGACAAGTTCTGGGAGACGTTGAGCGCTGAGTCCGTGTTCGTCGCACGAAGTTTCAACGACTTTTGCCGGAACGAAGGAAACGGGAAGTATGAGGCTTTAGTAGAGGAAAAGCTGCCTGAGGTTACGAAGATAGCGTACTTCCTCGAGCGATACCTCAACGTCATGATCGAAGCCATCCGGAAAGTCAACAATCAAGAGAATGTAGAGGAAGATGAAGAGGAGGACACGGTCGAACAAGAATTCATTGTGGAGCAGCTGCTTCACATTGTCTTGACCTTGGATTACTCGGACGAAGTGGGCAGACGGAAAATGTTCGCGCTTTTGCGGCAAGCCCTATCGATTCCTGAATTGCCGGATGAGGTCACTAAACTCACCGTCGAGGTGCTGCGGGACATCTGTGCCCCGGATGCTGCTGGAGAAAAAGAGTTCTGCAGCGTCGTCCTCGAGGCGGTCGCGGATGTTCACGATGCTATCGTTGATGACGGCGCAAATGTTGAGGACGACGAGAGCTTTCACTCGGCTCGCTCAGAGGTCAGCGGTGACAGCACTCCCACGAAGAAAGCAAAGAACGGCAAAGATACAGAGCTGAGCGAGGAGGAGTCTCGAGAGAAGGCCATCAAGGAAATCATGATTAACTTGAAGTGCCTTCATATCGTGCAGTGCATGCTTGCGAACGTAGAGGGAAACCTACAAGAGAACGATCACCTGGTCTCGATGCTCAACAACCTTGTCGTACCAGCTGTTCGCAGTCACGAGGCGCCCGTCCGAGAACGCGGGCTCGTTTGTCTCGGGCTGTGCGCTCTCTTAGACCGTGCTCTTGCTGAAGAGAACCTTACCCTCTTCATGCACTTCTTCAGCAAGGGCCACGCAGCTCTTCAAATCACTGCTCTTCAAATCCTAACCGACATTCTCAATGTACATGGTGCCCAGCTATTATCCTCCAACCCGACTCTCCTGAAAGTCTACGTCAAAGCTCTGCGGTCTGGGTCCCGGAATCCAGAAGTCCAGGGAGTTGCTACAGTAGCCGTGTCGAAGCTACTGCTGGGCCGTGTTGTCACGGACTATGAGACATCGAGCGAATTGCTGAAGACGCTCATCGTTGCCTACTTTGACCCCTCGACAGCCGGGAACCAGAGCGTCCGGCAAGCACTGAACTACTTCCTTCCCGTCTTCTGTTACTCCCGCGCCGAAAACCAAGATCTCATGCGTGCCGTGGCTCTCGACGCCCTGCATGCTCTCTACAATATCCGCGAAGGCATCGACGACGATGAGATGGATGTCGACGACGAGATGGCCAGCCTCAACACCATCGGCGCCTGCCTCGTAGACTGGACAGATCCGCGTAAATGCTACGTCCCCGGCGTCCCCATGGACGCTGACCGGAAGAATGTCAACGGTGACGTGCACCTCGACTTCGCCGCTGATATCCTGGAGAAGTTGAACAGTAACTTTAGCAGTAAGTCTACCAAAAAAGAAAGAAAATCATTCATCCTGTATCCCTGAGGCTCTCTCATATAAATGGAAGGCTAACGATAACCCGCGCGTGCAGAAGAAGAGAAAAAGGTCATCGCGCCTTTACTAGGCAAATTATACGTCTCCCCCGCCTCAACCGAGGAGAAAATCCGCGCCGTGTACGAGGACGTCTCGGCCGCCGTCGACGAGAACTTACTGGCTGACGCCACGGGGCGCAACGCGCTGTACAAGATCCACGTCAGTTTGGGTAAGATCGTTAATTCTTTGGGTGAGACGGATAAGATGTCTCTGTCTTCTTCGCGACGCAGTCGTAGTGTCTCGGTCGCTACTAGTGCGGGCACTATGACTGGGACTGTGACTGCGAGCGTGACGACGGGTGGTGATCGCTCGGGTATTACGGATGAGGGCGAGGAGGAGGAGGCTACTGTTCTTAAGAGGAAGGATGCCGATGGCACTGCTGTGTTGGAGGATGTCGCTGAGGAAGAAGAAGAAGAGGATGGGAATACTGTGAAAGCTGAAGATGATGATGAGGATGATGAAGGAGAAGGTGAGGGTGACACGGTGGTTAAGGTTAAGAGGGAGAGGGGTGGGGATGATGATGAGCTTGTTGATGAGCTTTTGAGTGATGATGATGAATATTGAGGGATTGAGGGATGGGATGGGATGACATGGGCTGGGTTGCTGGGTTGTAAATTGATTGATTGATTGGTTGTCTTGATTGATAGAATGTCTTGATCACGAGAGACGAGAGACGAGAGACGAGGTATGAATATCAATATAAATCTGAATATGAATATGACGGGTACTGTTTTATCACATGCACAAAGAACGCTTTGCATGCTGAATACCAGAGTCTAATTATATCCATTCCTACCTAGTATTGTTCTGCACTGCAAGCTACTATAGACTCAAGTCTATGTGTCCGACCCCCCTTCTCCATCTTTGATTGTTTATTACTTGGAAATTCCGTGCCTCAGGTCTATATTTTGGACCTAGTTCATCTATATCCTGCAATGCTCACATATATATCTAGGAGAGCACATCAATCGTTTTATTTTAGGCCGTATCTTAGCACGATCCGTCTGTCACGAATGTAAACTAAGTGAGTTTATTCCAGCCCCTCATCTATTTAGCGCAAACAGATAGATACTTTCGGCACCCCATCCATCTTCAACCCTGCACCTACTAGTATACCTCGATAGTAGCGAGTCCTCAATGACGCCTCATGCGACGCTCTCGAAATCGGCGTGGAGGCATCCACACACACGCTTCCTCATGAATTCCGTCTTTTCATCCATCCTCTGGATAGCGTTTCGTCTCTTGCGCAAGATATCACACATATCACACCGTAAACGCGACAAACGGTGACCAGGTTCATGGCTGGTTTGGGGAATATACGTTCACTCTCACCTACGATGTTATATATATAGCAGGAACAAAAGGTCATCTGTCTAGCAGTAGGCTTGACATCATATAATGCTCACAGTAACAAGTATCACGAGGGCTCCTTAGCTTTTTGAATAGGATATAAGAGATATATATATCTCTCCCTAGAGTAAAAATTATGGTTGTACTACGCAATCTGCTACCTCCCGATTCAATGCGAGCGGCGTCTCTGTCCATGCATGCATGCTATGTTTCCTTTTCTTTCCCGGCACCAACTAGGTACTTAATTACAGTAAATGGTCTTAATCCGTATGTCATGCTATCAGCCCAGATGGATACCCAACGCCACGAACCGAACCCAAACCAAAACCGTCTCGAGCCATAGTATGCAGAAGTGCGACCCGGTACTATCTCTTCTTACAATTGCGACATTTCCATTGTTTTTCCTACTCAGCCTCGAAAAGGATTGCGCTGAGTCTCGAGATGCTGTCTATCAAGGTATCATACAAATCGTCGAAGGCGTATACTGAATATTCTTTCGCTAAAAATGTGCGTGAAAAGCGTTCATATTGTGTGCTTATAGCTTGGCCATCTGATCTAATGTGGAAAAGATGAAATCTCTCTTGGAGGTCACGTTTGTATAGGTGACGTTGATGTTCCCGATGTCACACCACCCATTGACAGGCTGTATTATCAGGTCAGTATCCACAGCTTGGAACAAGACAGACGTGAAGGATAAGCAGAACTTACGATACAGCTGAGGTATTTGCACCAACTGCAATGATTTTGGTTTGAGTAGAAGTTCTCGAGCAGCACGATGAAGATGACAATAACGAGGACCAGGAAGCCAGCACGAAGAAGCCACCATGCCCACCATAACGGTTTTCTGCCCTTAAAGAAACCGACGGGGTTCCGGTAGAACGCGGGGAATGCCACGCTTGTGGTACCACTTCCACCAACACTCGAATACGGGACTCCACCGAAGTGATCCTCGCCGATCCTTCGTCGGAGGAAGTTTGGCGAGTGAAGAACGCTGATGCCTAGGCAGATGCCGACGATGAAGCCCCCAATATGGGAGAAGTTATCTAAGCCCGGAAGAAGACCAAGCACAAAGGATATGACAATCTCGATGAGGATGAAGAACAGCTCCCTCCCTGGGTTACGCCTCTCACTCCACGAATAAAGTAGGTCCAGCAAGGTGATGGCGATGATGCCGAACAAGGCGCCTGATGCACCCGTCGAAGAAATTCCCGAGGCAGCAAAGTTGCCTCCCAATACGAAGCCGAAAATACCGGCGCTCAAGTATACAAGGAAAAAGCGAATAGAGCCTATAGCAATCTCGATATCGCGACCCATGGTGAGTTGGAGAAGTAGGTTGAAACCGATGTGGACGAAACCGGCATGAAGGAAGATCGGAGTAATGAAGCGGAACCACTGATTCGGCGCGGGTTTTTGGTTCAAGCCGTCTGCTCCTAACCACTCGGGATTGGGCACGCCGCCAAAGCCACACAACTCGGAAAGCGAGCACATGTTGGAAGGGTCCTGGGAGTTGTTCGACGTCGAGTTCGGACAGGGGAAGGGAAAGCCCGGCTCGATGAGATTGTAGCCGGGAGGAGGGACGTAGTTCTGTATGCCGTTTACATTCTTCATGCACGGCACGTATCTCGACCCCATATTGATGAGGACCTGTGACGAGGGGCCAATCATGGGGTTCACAGTTGGCGAGGTCTGGATTGGTGAGCCAGTCAATTGGGCTAGAGACGTGAATGAAGTTAGCAAAAGCAGCCTAGCAGACCGGCGAATACGTGAAGCCGTATTGGGACAGTGGATCCAAACATACCAGCCTTGACGAGCTCGGCGATAAAGACGGCAATCTGGATGATGGAGAAGAGATAGACCACGATGGGAACCCTCTTCTTGTCAGATCCGAACATGCCCATCTGGCCAAAGTGCACTCCCCCCCTCGTGGCGGGCCCACGCCTCCGAGGCGCCGGGTCGGCATCGTAGACGTGGTCGGTGGAGTCGTTGAGGTAGCCCGGGTTCTTGTTGTGTGGGCGCAGGGGGATCTCGTCGGTGCTGACGGGCGAGCCGGCCGGGGACGCAGCTCCGTGATACCTCGTGTCGTGGGCGAAGCTCTGCTGGCTCGTGCCGAGGCTGTCTAACGTCGGGCGGGACTGTGACTGCTGCTGCGAGGGATAGACGTGGTCGTCGAAGACGGTCTCGAAGGGCGAGGTGGGTGTGGTGCCCTGCTGATGGCTCTGTTGGTAGGGATTATTCGTGGTGTACGAGGGCGGCGGGCCCGAGGGCGCGATCGAGGGCTCGTATTGATTCCGCTGGTGCCGCGATGACGAGCCGCCGTAGTACTCGTTTGCAGCCATGACCGCAACTCTTACGTCGGGCTCTTCGGGTTTATGCTAGGTCAAAGCCGGGTCTGTTGAAATGGACAACAGGGATGCAGGTTTTGTTATTGTTGTTGCTGTTGCCGTTGTCGAATGCTTGCGAGTGACAGCAGAGATGACGAATGACGAATGCCGGGTAAATGGCGGCACGCGCAGGTTTGGTTGGACGAGAGAGGCCGAACTCTTGTCGCTCGGTGTTTCACTGCGAAACCGTACTCCCGTTTCCCATCACCTGTTCCCTTTGGAGCTTGCGCTGCTGGAGGTGAAGTCACTCGGTTGGCCGGAACCGGGAAATACACCCAAGAGAGATTCGGTGGAACGAGTTCTTTGAAGCCCACTCAGATTCACGGAACGTCACGAGATTAGTAGATAGTCCAGGTCGTGGTTGTAGTCGTAGTTGAGGTTGTTGTCGTTGCGTGGAATTAGTGTATCGTTGATCACGGCGCAGTCCGTCCGTCCGTCTCGGTAATACAAACAAACAAGGGACTCGGCAATTAGTCTGTAATACACTATTGTTGCGTAGCGAATGAGATAAACGTGCAGGCGGAACCCCAGATGAAGCGAAGGTAAGCTGATGCGGTCGATTAGCGACAGATGCCGGAAGACGGCGTTGAAGGCGGGAAGGATCTGAAACGAGAGATAGAGAGGTACAAGAGGGATGGAGAGCAGAACAGGGAAGATCAAACGTCAAACATCCTATCCGCCGAAAGATTGATAGACTTAGACAGACGGCCTGACTGACTGACTGACTGACTGACTGACTATGTTAGAATGAAGGGGAAAGAAAAAAAGAGGCTGAGTATGCGGATGTGTGTGTACGTGGACGACGTCGGATATTGTTGAAGACCTGGACTTAGACCGGGGGCAGTGACGAAGAATTACGGGGCAGAATAGATGGGTCATCTCTCTCTCGCTTTCCTTCTTTCTGCTTGGACCCCTGCACCCCCTGCACAGCTGGACCGAGCTGTGGGTGCTTTAGCTTAGCTGGCGTGGTAACTGGGGGAAAGAGCTGTCGTCAACACAGTTTCAGTCCACTATTCTTCACCCTGTGGCATTGCCCAGCTTCGTGCTCTGACTGGCCAGACAACAGAGGGTGGGGTGGCAGCACAGCGAGGCGGTGCAAGCCTCTACCCAGAATTCACTACTGAGCACATACTGTACTAGCTAGCGTAACGCTCACAAATTTACAGTGTAAAAAACAGTACGCAGCCTGCGGCAGTCAAGCGTGCATTAAAGGAAACAAGATGGCGCGTACGTACATGGCTGCGGCAGCTGCAGAAGTCGGCTGTTTATTGCTTTTCTAAATTTGGATTCATTCTTCTTTTCTTCTGCTTCTCTTCGCTAGATGTAATGAAGAAATACGGTTAAAGATGATGTGATCTAGAATAAGCATATACGTAGTAGAAGTTATCCATGTGTTTCATATCTTGTGGTCTGAACTTCGTGTCATGGAGATATTCCGTACCTAGAAAATGATTAGGTAAGCATAGATAGGTACCTAGTTGTGAAGTCTAACCCCTGAGACGGATCTCCGGGCGCTAGAAGGAACCGAGGAACAGGAAATATTGCAAGGAGTCAAGCAATAATGGAGATTGAATGTTACCATGTGCTATTGCTATGCTTAATCCTGAATAGCCGGCGCGGTTTAGAATTTAGTAGTATTAGTAGACGGGCTAGTCTACCTCCAGCTATTGTTGTTGAGGCCTAGACCAGTCTAAACCCCTTATCGAACATCTTTCTTGCAGCAAAACGGGTCACGAAGTAGCATTGGTTGCAACCCGCTCAAGACAATGACGAATTAAAGAAATAGTGCAGTGAAATCATGAGAATAGTGAATATATTAAAGCCAATACTATGTAATATATTCAAAAATAAAAATAAAAGACTAAGTGAGAGAACACGATGACGACAACAGATGCACCACTAGACATCTCACTAGCCCCCAAGATCGCGAGCTACTCACTCCAACTGCCAGGCCACCCCGAGATAGAAATCGCCCAAGCGGCGCACCGCATCCGCCTCGTCAACAAATGGCATGATGATATCTACCCCGGCGCCCGCGTCCTCGAGCTCGGCTGCGGCCAGGGCAACACCACCGCCGTGCTCGCCGAAGCCGTGCGCGAAACGGGCCACGTCGACGCCCTCGACCCGGCGCCGCCGGACTACGGCGCGCCGTTCACGCTCGACCAGGCCCAGCGGCATCTCGCTGCCGGCCCCGTCGGGCCCCGCATCGCCTGGCATCGCGCTACGCCGCAGGACTTCCTCCGGTCTACTGCTACCGCGAACGACGTCGGCGTCTGGGATGTCGCTGTTCTGGCGCATTGTATCTGGTACTTCGCGTCAGAACGGGAACTCGAGGATATTCTGGCCGCGCTGCAGGGGCGTGTGAAGAGGGTGTGTATTGCCGAGTACGCCCTTCACGCATCGGAGAAAGCTGCCATCCCGCATGTGCGCGCTGTGATCGCGCGGGGCGCACTCGAAATGCACAAGGAGGAGAGTGATGCGAATGTGCGCTCGCCGCTTAGTCCCGAGGTCATCAAGGAGGTAGCGAGCAGGTCCGGCTGGAAATGTAGCAGTGAGAGTACCGTTGTGCCTGAGGTTGGGTTACTCGACGGCTCTTGGGAGGTAGGCACTGTTGTGGACGAGAACTTCTTGCACGAGGTTTATGAAGCTGTGCCGAATGACGAGATAAGGGATATCATTTTGTCTGCGAGAGATGCGACTATCGCTGCTGTGGCTGCTCTAAAGGGAGATCAGGTGCGCACTATGGATGTTTGGGTTGCTACTTTTGCCCCTTCTGCCTCGTGATGAGGCCAATTGAGCAGAAGGTGGTATCGTGGGAGCTTTGGTAATCCTTCATGTGGGAATAGGGACGTAGTGGCAGATCAACATGCTACAGACATTGCTGCTTTTTATAACAAGAACTATATAGTAAAGTAGCCAAATGGTGTGGGTAAGTAAGCAGGGGAGCTAAATTACTGGACTGTACCTCTTGTCTCTTTCTCCGTCGGCATTTATTAGAGGGCTGCACACTATTCTTTTAAATGTCTAGTAAGTTGCAGATCTGGTAGGTGGAGTATCCTGATTGAATACCACGACGAGGTCACCTTGATAGAAATTGCATTGAGTATCGGATAGCCAGCTGACTAACAGGTGCCGGAGGTTAAATATGTTCACAGGGCTGGGAATAGTAGTCCAGTCTGCTCGTGCTCTTCTCTAAAAACGTCAAACAAGCCCAGTAGGGGTTGGGTGGCCCTCTGACTCATCTTCTTGATGTTGCAACGAGTTCGATATCATCTGAGCCTTATTCATACTCTTCATCGTATCATCTGAAGTCTCTCTATATGTGAGAACTTGAAACCACTTGCGGCCAGCCGGCTTACGACTCGGAACATTTCCAATTGTCTGCAAGGATACCATATTTAGTTCAGCATTGCGCCTTACCGGTGCGAATTTCCTATTATTTGAAATGATGTATGTAGAGATTCGTGCAAACAGAGGAGCGGCTGCGGGAAGGTTAACAGCTATTAATCCAAGCCATAGTTCCAAGTGTGCCTGCAAAGTCCGGAGAGCTGCTCCATAAAGCCAATCGGTGCTCTGGTGCGGCCTCACGGTAGTGACTACACGCCATGTCATCACACCAATAGTACTATCCGATTTTCGATTAGATATAAACATTAGATAGCACCGGCGCAGAAACTTACATGAAGCCGAGGCTGAACATAATGCTAACGCCAACTTTCTTGATCGTGGGCATCTGGAGGCGCCAGACGATAGGAAGAGGAACAAAAACGACGGCTAGATCGAGAAATATGTTGTAGACGACCGCTGCAAGATCGACCTGGGTGCGAGATTGGCAATTCGTCTTCGACAGCTCCTCGTCCCAGATGGCCCAATAAGGACTGCAGCGAGTCATGAAGAGAGCGATGAAAATGGGGATACCAGCGGCCGCGAGGATGATCAGCATCCACAGCAGCACCCTGACGGCAGGTTTACACTGGAAGAGCTTCAGGTAGAAGTAGTAGAAGGAAATCTTGCAGAGCAATGTCGCGGTCGACCACGACCAGTAGCCCGACACGATATACTGTGATCCCCCCCGGTCAGATGACATATTTACAAAGCAGTCTGAAGAAGGATTTTACTTTGATCTGTATTGCAATCTGGGGCCACGGTAAGGCATTCGACGAGGCACCAAGGCCGTTGTAGATTGCTGCAGGAGATAACGTTAGCTGATGCTCGCGGTTGTTGCTCCAGTGAGTTTGTGGAGGGTAACGAACCCCAGAATGTCGCGCCTTCAAACGCCAAGAACGACGCAGTAGATAAGACGACTAAGATATCATCTAACTGAAGATTCCTTCGATTAACCCTAAAAGTGACATAAAGCCTCATCGCAAGCGATGCTAGCGTGAGCGGTGTGAAGATCGCCATCCAAATGGCCAGGTCGCGGCCTTGAGGACTTAAGTAAGACATATTCGTATGCTATCTGGACGGGTTTGGTCGTTGATCGAGCGGGTAAGACTGGGGCAAAGAAAACCAGAAGAACAATAGCGAAATAGCTATTGTTGACCTTATGGGAACTGGTCACCGTGATGAACCCATACTGCTATAATTAGAGGTGGTTCGCTGTGTGACAATAAGAGCGTTGCATGCATTGAATAACAAGCCAGTAGAAGCGAAGAGAACTGACCTTTTCCTCTTCAACCTCATGTTGATTGGTAGGCAGACGAGAATAACACTGCTAACACCGCACGCTGAGAAATAAACTGGGATAACGAGAGTTGGGGGCTCTGGCTACCCCAAACTCGGAATGAGTGTGCGCCAAAGGTCGCAGAATTGTAACCCCAACTGTGCATTTCGACGCGTGCGTGAGGCACATTCGGCTTTTAGACCATCTAATCTTCCTGGCCCCTTTCGGGTTGAGGTTTTACTCAATTAAATTCCCTGCGTTTCGAGATTCAACATTGATATAAATAGCTCTACTTTACCTAGTCCAATCTCACTAAACTCTTGGAGTCCTGGCCCCTTGCTTCCTACCGCCTTCGACCACAGGCCAGAGAGTCTCGCAGCACGTCGCTATTCTAGCTATGGTCGCCTACTCGTTCGATAGCCTCAACCAGAGGCGCTGCTGCGAAGGATGCGTCTGGCCACTCTGAAGTATGCAGCTAACAGACATTGTTCTCGCGCTCCCGTCGCCTCTCCAGTCAAGAAACCACCGATTACTAGCTCGCCCCGGAATATCGATACTGCAGCGCTGGGAACGACGGTTCTCGACGCTGCGTTTGAGTTGGATCATCTAGAGAACCTAGTTTACGAATAGCTCGAGGCTAAATCTATTAGAGCGGCGGAGATTGAATGAGAATTGGGCTACTGTTTACTTGGAGTTTTTGAGAGCCTTATCAGGTATATAATTAGCTCTGAGCTTGTACATCGATCTTGTCTCTCTGTCCAGGTGTTCAGTTCCGGAATTAATGAGTAGCCTACTCAGTCACAGAGAACGTAGGTAGAAAGGGGTCAATAACCATGAAGGTGTATTGGTCTTTTGGTTCCTAGCCCTTCGAACAAGTAGTCGGTACGGATAGCCTGAATATATAAATGAAGCCTCCTAGATGTACACCTGGGCGTTACCAAGTCATCTAACAGTCTCATTCCCTCTTGCCGAGGTGGGACGTTGTGTGTGAGTTACCTGAATTGATGAGATGCAATTGTACAGATATACCACCCTAAGCATGAGCTCAGTGAGGTGAGTGATGTACGACGACTGTGTATTGCGATCATGATCCTTTTAGCTGCTTCCCTCATCAAATATAAAAGCAACGTGTGTACCCCAGGCACTTCAACGCGGAGAAATGAAACTATATGACTGACTTAAATATACCAAGCTAGTACCGCATATTTCAAGTGCTCTCTTCGGGTGCTCGCTGTTGAGGGATGAACCCCGCTGCCTCCAACCCCAACATAAAATGATTCATAAGTATCTTCCATTTCTTCAGCTCTTTATCTGCAAGTACTCCTGCATCTTTCCCCTCCTGGAGCTGCTTCTCTGTCGTGGCGGAGTCCCTCTTTACCGTTTGTATCTTGCTTAGAGTCTCATCCTTGTGCTCGATTATGGTGGAGAGCCTCTGTTTCAAGTCGTCCAGCTCGAGTGACCACGTTTGCGATTTCCGTAGCCTAGCTTCAGCCTCTTTCACATGGCCTTGCTCACAATCCGGCGCCTGAACGTTGATATTATCACCGGACGTGATCTCACATTTCTTCGCTTCCAGTAAGTTTTCCTGAGCTGTAAGTTGTTCCTGTTGTTTCTCAATGTTTAACAGCGATTCTATAATCTTCTCGAACTCGGAGATCTTTGCTCCTGTGGTTTTCTCATCGTTTTCTGCCTGCTCTCGTGACTTATTGAGTTTTTCCTCTTCTGTCCGGAGTGCGCCAAGGCGACTTGAGGCTTGATGGACCTCACGAGAATGCTGATTGCCCTGATTTTCCAGGTTCTGGCGTCCCCAGATGATGAGCGAAGTGATGTGTTTGGCATACTGGGTCACATCTTCACAAGGGAAAGGCTCATTCAACTTGAACTGAGGCGAATGGGGCTGTGCTGTTGTCCTCTTAAGCACCATAGGACTCGGGGCAGGCTTTGAGGGACCATCTTGCGTCTTTCGGCGCTTGGCAGGTGGGCTATCGCTCCCGAATCTTATGACGCTATCGGAACGAAGCCTTGTACGGCCTGGACGCTCAGAGTGTATCACCAGTGAGCCGGCCCGTCTCGCCACCCTGGCTAAGTGTGACTGATGGCTTTCTGTGTCATTGGCCACGAACACAACATCTTTCGCGTCCGCTCCACAATTCACGGGTGTTTTTGGTGGTGTAGGAGCCGGGATCTGATGGGTATTGGTACGCAGGCACTCAGCAAGCGCGTAATTAACTAGCTCTTTGGTAATTTGGCTGTCAGTTCTCTCGAATATCTTGGTGACCTGCTCAAGAGAAGCTACCGCAGCTAGGTTGCAGAGGGCTTGTAAAAGTTCGGCGGTCCACGCTTTTGGGTGGTGACTGGAGTCGTCAGGAAACATTTGCCAGGGTAAAATTCCCCATTTTTGTTGGATCTTCTCCGAGAGACCCTGTTGCTTCTCAGTGAACTTCCCTCTCACTGGTGGTCGGGGTGCCATGACGAATTCGCAGCACGTGTAAAACTGAGCGAGCCGGCGACGGCCGGTAGCTGATCCGCGTCGTTCCTGACGAACGAAAGGAACCGAAGAAAATGATCAATGAAGCAGAGATAACCGCAGTGCGCGGGTTATTTGTCGAAGCTAACTGTTGACGGACTAGGGTCCTCGCCCAATGTACCAGCCACGCGACGTGACATATGACAGCTCGCGAGGCCCATGCCACTTAAGTCTTAACGCCGCCTACTACCAAATCGGGTATCTTGTGTAACTGAGCGGGCTATATAAGCGCAACTGACAGCTTGGATCGCCGTACTTGCGACCGACTTACTAGGTACCTGGGAAGCCCAGAGGTATGAGGTCTAGAGTGAGTAGGTGTGGCTGGGTAGCCTAACTCAGCCACGAGGTGGCTTGGTTAGCAAGAAAAGGGGCTAGAAAAGGGGCTGCGGACTGAGAAGGCAGGAACAGAGGACCAGCCCTGTGAGGACATTCGCCGTTGAATCGAGCAAATCTCTCTTAACTCTAAAGTGAAATAAGTTAATTATTAATCAAGGACCTTGTTTTCCCAGAATGTGTAGGCTCTGTTTAGCTCTAAGAATGCAAGATGGCCGACTGGGACTGCACTCCGAATATATGGCTGACGGTAAACCTAAACAAATAACATGATGTCGCTTAAATCGATCGATTTAGCATCGTATCGATGTCCATTTAGGCGTGACCCGTAATTACCTGCCAAAACTGTCGGTTCCGCAACACAACCGCACTATTGCTCAGGGTCGTAAGCGGATCAAGACAAAGCACCACCCAGCTTGAGAACCATCTTTGCACAAAGCTAATCCATCTCGCGCCTTAATTTAGGCCGTTTTATCTTCATATTGAATCGCAAGGCCCTACCTAGCGCGAGTCTCAGAACATCAAGAGTGCGTGGCATCCTCCATCTTGCGCTGTAAGCACATGGGCTCGACTGCCACATTCTCTCATACGCAGACTAGAGAGATCTTGGGAAGGGACGCCTCAAGGTATCGACGTTGCAAGACTACAGACCCACTAGTGTTGGTTATCCAGCATATAGGTACTTGTCCGGATCTTTGAAGAAGGTATGTAAATCCATCGTCCACCCCCTGCACATACTACTCCATCTCGCTCAGAGACCTGTCAACCACACACCGTGTCACTTAACCTACACATCTTCACCTAGTGTCATTCACACGTACCTCTACGTCCCGTGCCTCTACATTCATGCGTTCCAACCAGCCTGAGTTGTTAGTCCATCACTACCTTACACCGTCCCGCTTTTTGCCTGCCACGCGGATCTGGTATGTTGCCCGACTTCTTGTTTCCCGCCTCGGGGATTGCCATGAAGAGCGCCCTTTCTGACCAACACACAACCTCAAGCATTTGACAGCGAGCATCGCCTATCATACTAACTTGAGGCTACTTGAGGGTTAGGTAGCTACTCAACCCCCCAACGCTCGCTTCAACTAGGCCTAGGAAACCCCATTGGCGCGCAAGGTATGTAACAGCGCCGCCAGTGTATGCTTGACCGTCAACACGTGCGTTGCACCACATAGATGTCCGCCCACACCGCTCGACAGTTAATTTTGCAGAGTTTGCCTGGTTTCACTGTTGACATGATCTGGCACAGGCATAAGACTGCATTCTCTTGAGCACTTACCACGATGGAAGGAACCTCGTCCACTCTCGACATGCATGCGGATGGTGATGTACTTCGTACCAACTCGAGTGTCGCTGCACCCAATGCTGGCTCGCGGGAGATTTCAGCAATCCCCAAAAAGAGATTTATTGACAACGAAGGAGGCCAACAAAAGAGAAGAAAGGCCAACGACAAAGCCAGCGTCCCTCAACCCGACCGTGATGCTACTGTTCTCCCTGCCGTGCCGGTCGGTCCAAAGGAAAAGTCTAGAGAGGAACTACGCCAGGCAATTCTTGCCGCAGGCAAGCATATTTCGTTCAGCCAACCCCGGATAGATGATCTCAACAGAGCGGCACAATCGCTCGGTCTGCCCGACTGCCAAGGGCCAGAAGATAAGTGGTCGATCAAAGGATTACTCCGACCTCTCTACCACCACCAGCTTCTCGCTCTGCATTTCATGCTGGGGCGTGAGCTGTCTCCAGGTGCGCCGTATGGTGGTCTAAATGCGGATGCTATGGGTTTGGGAAAGACCGCCGAAGCTCTAGCCACGATGGTGATGAATCCACCTGTCGAGGGTGATATCCAAGAAGGACGGAAAGTGACTCTATGGGTTGCGCCCAAGAATTCTCATGCCCAGATCAAGGATGCAGTACGAAAGTTCTGCTGCCCGACTAAATTGTCCAATGTTCTTATATACGACAAAGCGGCCCTGAAGAAGACACATGAGGATAATCTAGACACCTTTCTTCAGAATCAAGACATTATGTGAGACCAGACTGCATGGTATATGGAACACGGGCTGTTGCTGATTGGAACAACAGCATTGTCACTTACGAAAGCTTAAGTCGAGATTGCCAGGCTGAGCTTATTGCTAAGCGTGGGCCCATGGATCACCTGACTCCCGAGTTATTCAGAGCGAAGTATATCGACAAGTTCGGGCCACTGATGAAGATACAGTACTACAGGGTCATCTTAGATGAAGCCCATCGGATCAAGAATACTGAGGCCCAAAGTATGTCATTTAAGCCAGCCTCTTTCCACGGTCCTCTTCACCGGAATGTGTAGGCGAGACTAATACGTAGTATGCATAACAGTGCTCCGTGCTTGCTCCTGTCTTGATACCAAGTACCGCTGGTGCCTTACGGGTACACCGCTTCTTAACTCAGTCGCTGGTGAGCAGTCTTTGTTTCCTGTAACTATACGAAGGATGCTAACTAGGACCAGAGATCTACCCATACTTCATTTTTCTTCAAATACCTGAGGTCAAGAACCAAAACCACTCATTTGAAGCACTCTGTCAAATCCACGAGGTAAATACAGAGCCACTGATTCTAAGAGCCTTGCTAACTGTCTCCCAGGGTACGGCTAGACTGAATGACATTCTGAAAAAGATCATGATACGCAGGTGTGTAAACGATTGCTCTTTGGAGGCTAGAATTCTGATAAGATTAATGAATGAATAGAAAGACTAGCGACACCATTCTCGACCGTCCGCTCATCGAACTTCCCACCGCTCACCGTGAAGTGGTCTCAGTCACCCAGACTAAGGACGAACGTGTGATTTACAAGTATTTGGTATCCAACCCATTCTATAAATTCCCGAGAGCTGACATTGTGTTATTAGATGGTTCGCAAAAAAGTTTCGTGAAAGCTTCAACAAACAACTCAACGTTCGGGAGTATCGCGAGCGCAAAGGCGATGAGAAGCGAGCCTTTTGCATCGTGAACATTTTACGACTTCGCCAGATGGCTTGCGATATGAGCCTTATCGAGTATATGATAGTGAGGCTCTCTGAATTTCAGGATGTTCAACAAATGGTCCGGGAATTATCCGACCAGAGTGGTGTAAACGCCTTCTACGACATGATTTCGCAGTGGTGCGAAGACCAGCAACGAAAACTCGACACTGACTCTACAAGCTCGACTGAGACGCCTGCCCAGGGGGCCGAAGCGGACACCTCGACTTGGGAGTCAGACACTCCCAAATACTTCATGAAACCAAATCTTACATTCGAATCTCGCTATTTTGATAACACTACTGCTCGCCCCATGTTCCTAGGCTCGAAGATGCGAGCTATCAAGGGGTCTATTCGAAAACATTTGACGGATGGTCCCGACGACAAGCTACTCATTTTCAATGAATTCATTTATTGTGCCAAGCTCGTCGGCCACATTCTTGATGACATGAAGATCAAGCATGTGTATTACTCTGGCAGTCACAGTCTAGACGTTCGCGACGAGGCAATTGAAGTTTTCAAGAGTGAACCTGAGATCAGGGTTATGGTGAGACTTCTATACTCCATTTAGCAACAAAGCTAACATATCAACACAGATTCTTTCGATGAAATGCGGATGCGAGGCACTTAATCTAGCTTTTGCCAACCGAGTTATAACCATTGAGCCTTGGTGGAACAAGGGTCTCGAAGCGCAGGCCTTTGCACGTGTGTACCGTTTCGGTCAGGAAAAAGAAGTCTACCACACACGTATCATATCGACGAAGGCTATAGAGACTCCGGTGGTAGCGCTCCAGGATGCGAAGGAGATCACGATTGAAAATGCGCTGGAAGGAAAATTCTCTGGCCAGATCAGTTCCTTAGAGCAGGCTGCGCGCTTGCTCGGACGTGTTGTGTACGATGATAGGGGGAAAATCATTTCGGTGATGGATGATAATGATGAAGACTCTGATATAGAGTAAGAGCTGGACCACGACTGCCTCTAGCTTGCGTTGGAGTTAAGCTGCAATGACATTAATGATTACTGCGTTTCATTTCGTTCGAGGGAAAGAACTGGTTCGTACGTGACGACGGTCCCTTGCTGTGGTGGAACTTAGCTGCTGACACAAGAGTCGCAAGTCGAGCCGTTGCAACAATACACATCGGATAGTTGTTGCTCAGCTTTGCGTGAAGAGTAGATACCAAGATATGAATGCAATGCGTTGTTTTCCCTCTTTCAATTGACTTTGATCATTCAAGCCATGTGTCGTCACATGTGTCTGTTACCAATCCCGGTTCCCTTCCAAAGCCGCCTACCAGTCGTACAACTTGTCACACATTTACGGGAGTGGTTTGTAGGTCAATGCTGCTTCATCGCGGATCTTTGAGTCTCCAGCGCGGCGAGGGCAGCTTGTCGACAGACGTTCTTGCTTCGTCACGGCCCACCTCAGGAATTCTACTTTTTAACTCCTCAATCTCTTGAGTCCTCCCTTGCTCTTCGTATATGCGCAGTAGAATTTCTGCTGTAGCAATCACTCGAGCATTGCTAGAATTAAGATGCTTCGTCTCAAATACCTTGGACAAGATTGCTTTACAGCACTTCTCTGCGGTGTCGGCATCGTCTTCGTGGTGAAGGATATAGTAGGCGTAGCCCCATTCGGCATACACCCAATCAGAGTGATCAGGAGGTACCATCTTTCGTAGCCACTTGATAAGCTCTCCCGCTTGCTCCCATTTATCACTGCGGATGTACGCTCTGGAGAGGTTTCCTTTGGTCATAAACATCCCAACGTGATCATCACCTAAGGTCCTTCTGACGGTCGGAACGATTTCCTCCAGTATCGCCACTGCTTCATCGTTACGGCCGAGTTCCATGTAGATCTTGGATAAGTCGTTGACAGACCATAACGTGTAGGCATGCTCTTCGCCGAGGACTTTCTTGCGCGCCTGTAAAGCATCGTATACCAACGACTCGGCTACGTGTAGTTCTTTTCTCTGAGTGCACATGTTCATGCCTAGTTCATTACGCGTCATGAGAGTATCAGGGTGATCTTTACCGAAGAAATGCTCTCGCTTTTCTAGTACATATCTTAGCAATAATTCACTCCTCCAATACTCCTCGAGGTGCAGGTAAGTTCGAGCCAAATTGAACATGGCGTTAAGGGTTAAAGGGTCTTCAGAACCGTAAGTTCGAGTCAGAGCTTGAACGGCTCGCTCTCCAGCACGTTTTGAAAGATCCAAGACTCCTGCCAACCATAGAGACTGCGTCAAGTCGCTCAAAGTACTGCAGTATTGTACGTGAACAGGCTTCCAAGGCGGCCACACGAACCAGTCGGATATTGAAGGCCGAGACCACAGCTGAGTCATGAGGATTTGGTGTTGCACATCTAAACAGCCCTTAACATCAAAGAGATTCCAGTGGGAGCAGGCTAAGCTTCTTTTGGAATCTATAGTCAAAGGGTGGGCTGCACCTAATTTGGCGGTACGGAAGCTCACTACCTTCAGTTGCAGAGAACGGGCTTTCTTCCACAATCCGGCTTCAGCATAGACTAGGGCAAATCTATCCAAATGCGAAGCTTGCTCCGGGGTTTCCGGAAGGTTCCAATAGGTCTTCTGCAGTAGCGATAAACATGCTTCGATGTGAGGAAGTAATAGTCGGCGAAGCGCCCGGCCGGAAGTCTCCATGTTGGTCGATATAGAATGCTCTAGGATGGCGGCTGTACAATCCAGCCATCTGGCCCGATCCTCTAGCGGAAGTCGTTCTCGAGACCATTGATGGATAGCCGGATGAAGAGTGAAGTAGTGCTTTGGGAGGTAGTTGGCTGTCAGTAATTTTTTCTCCGACTGAGATTCTACTTCACTCATGGAGATTATAGAGTGATCGTAAAGCACGCGTGCTGCAGTCATCACACGATCTTCTACGGTTTGCATAGAGGAAGAGCCGAAGATAACTGGAGGGCGAACAGAGAGACCACTGTATGACTTTAGTGCGTCTGAACAGAGTGGAAATATAATGCTCGGTATCGATACAAAATGCATAGAGGCGAAAATGTGGATGAGATCAACAGCATCGCGATATTCTCTTGTGTCGCCGTTCGTGATGTCAGTAAACGGAAGCTCCCAAGTTGCATAGATATTGGCATCTGCTGCAGACTTGACAAGCGGACGGCTTAAGAGCGCTTGGCGACAGCCCAAGAGTGACTTCAGGTATCTACCGAGTGGTAGAAACTGTGTTCGAATAGTATGGGCTGCTTGCTTCAGAGCCAAAGCCAGATAGCCAAGCTCTGAAGCTATCATACCGGCGTCTTGCCTGTAAAGTTTGCTTATTTCATCCAGTTCTTTTTCGGGATAGGCCAGGCGAAGAAGAAGCATGATAGCCTCCTCAGGGTCCATGCCTTGAAATTGAAACGAACCCACAGTATTGTAGAGCTGCGCACCGGGATTCCTCGTAGTAATGAGAATATGTCCGTCCCCTGATATGGGTATAAACTTAGATAAATCCATCTCGGGGTCATTGGCATTGTCGAGAACTAAGAGCCATGACTCGGGGAGATGCGACAACCAAGCCTGACCGGCTCCTGGCTGCGCACCTTTCCCTGCCAGAACACCAAGAGATCCAAACCCATCTTCTGCGTTAGACTCTGTTGAGCAATCGACCCAAAAGACGCCCCAGTACCTATCATACCGTTAGAAAGTTGTTCGGGCAATTCTTGAGTGTACTCGCCTATGGCGGTTGTCTTCCGAATACCGAAGGCAAAACTGGGTCTTGCCAGATCCTGGAAGGCCATAAATCACGAACACTTTGGGCTTGTGTCGCTTTCGTTGATTGGTGTCGCCGAACTGATGCCGAAGATGTTCCATCTGCTTCTGTCTCCCCATATAGTAATCAGATCGACGATTGACGAGGTAATGGACATTGATACACGGTGTTGCAGGTACTTCTGCACCGTTACCATGGCCTACAATCGACTCCTCACTCTTCTCCGGGGTGACCACTGAGTCTGTGGACGACGTGATGTTGATCGCTGTTAACTCGGAAGAGAAGCTTCCCATAGGGGACCTAGCATTGGCTATCGACCCTGGCAGTAGGTTTTCTGCCTCATGTTGGCGTTCTCTTCGTATTATCTCAAAATCTTGCTCCCATCTTCTTGCGACAGTAGCCGGCGCCGACTTGATATACTTGTCCAGTGCGGCCAATACAAGCTTGTAACCCGGCGAAGCGGAGCTGCTGAACTTCACCATTTGAGAATGGGTGGCATTTATGCCGCATTGATCGACTTCGTTCCAGCTCGGACTAGCCGAGGCTCTGTCGACGACATAGATGTTATGTTTTCCAACAGTAGTGCGTAGTTGCTCCCAGAAATTGTAGATGAAGAAGTGTTTCATTATAGGAGCAAACTGGTCCGTAATCTCTTGCAACGCTTCGGAGCCTTCGAGTAAGCTGAGCATGAAGTTACTGGGTTCAGGATAGCGCGAGCGGCCCGCATACAGTATCGCATCTTTTCTAAAACCATGATGAGGGGTTGCCATGAATAGAGCGGCAACTGTAGAGCGATAGATCGATCTTATGTGTTCAACTTTGAAGCTCTTGCGGGAATGAGAATAGGCAAGGGCCCTTTTCACTAGAAGACCGCCAAACTCATGACATACAAAGATGATAGGGCGCTGTTCGGCCCGGTGTAGCTCCCGGCTCGCTATTAGATGATTGATGAGTGATACTGCCTCGTCAAAAATACCGGTGACATCGGGACCTCCCGGTGCCATCAATCTATCTGCATCGTATTCATATAACAACAACCGAGCCTTGTATTTGTCGTGGGGAAAGAGGTCTCTCATCCACACGATGCCCGATGCCTGATCGACCCATGCCTTCCAACCAGGCTCATGCAAACCATGCACAAAAACGAGACTATGGGAAGTGTTAGGTGCCTATTACATAATGGCATGAGACTGATAGTACATACTCTACTGCAAAGTCTGGCAATGGTGACGTATCGCCGTCAGATTCATTCAGATCAATGATACCCATGGCGCCGAGGCAACTCTCCGAGATCTGATGATTTTCGGCCCGGCATGTCAGAGCGTGCTGCAACTCAAGATACGGGTTGGCTGTCGTGGTCCGCGCTGGAAGGCCGTATTGAGCGTGTAAGTCGTGTGGGAGTGTTGATTCCCAAGATTAAAGATGTACTCTGACATTTGGCGAAAGCGGTCACGGGGGAGCGGGGAATCTTGGGCTGAATGCTGCCAGGTCGTGGCGCACGCAGATAACCCTGGTTGACTAAGCTGTCGTGCACAGTGTTGGACTGCGCCGCAAATTACTGGCTACCTGAGAGGGTCCAGTGCGTGAGCTTGAAACATCTACGGCAAAGCCTATCTCATCTGAGAAAACGCCATGTTTTCCGACCGGTCGTCAATTCTGTTAATGTAGCATCACGAGAGCTACCTAGCAAATCGCACGCGTCTAAGGTTATCTGATCCCCAATAAACTTGATAGACGATCTGGTCACGCTCATTTACTTATTTTCTCTTGTAGAATTGCCTCTGTTGCGTGAACGAAGTGCAACTAATCACAGTACACAGTAAAGGCTCAGCAGCGAAAACATGGGTTTTTAGCCTAGCTCTACTTTACAGCCTTCCGCAATCTTGAGTACCAACGTTGTGATTTGCTTTTCGACGCCTAATAGCTCGACCTTTTCTCCTTCTGGAAGTACTATCTTCGGGTATCGTTGGAAGATTCGCGTGATGGTGTATGCGGCCTCGGTAAGAGCAAAATCCACTGGTCAATCATTAGCCTCACAAGTTTAAGAGAGCATACAAAAAGCGCCTCTTACTCCCCAAGCATATTCTAGGGCCTCCGTGAAAGGGCAAGTATCCGTAGTTCTGCGTTGTCCGGTCTCGAAAGAGGGGCAGATCCTCGTCCCACCGCTCTGGGCGAAAGCATTCCGCATCCATGCCATAAAGATCCGGTCTTCGGTGAAGAGTGTAGACACTGTATGCTACTGCAGTCCCTCTCGGAATTAGTACTGGCGACTTGCGATCTGGGCCGCCGCCTGTAGGGAGTATCGTGGTCTTGGTTGATGTACGTGTATTGACAGGTAGAGAGGGATAGAGTCGGAGAGCTGAAGACGTTAGAAGTCTATCGCGCTAGTAACTATGCTTTCTGACAAGGCTCACTCTCTTTCAATATGTTCTGCAGATAGTGTAAGTTCCGCAAATCCGCTCTCTTCAGCTCTTCCTCCTTTACTGGCAAAGCACTAATTTCAGACCGTAGTCTGTCCATAACCTTCGGGTGTCTAACAAGCAGGAAACTGCATTTAATGTTAGCATGGGGTTGACCAAGTACGTTAACCAACTTACAATGTCCACGATAGCAAACAAGCTGTGGTATCGCGCCCAGCAGCAAGAATGTTAATTATCTGTCCTCTCAAAGCAGCCCTGTCTGGAGATGCCTTGGCAACTGACTTCAAGAACACATATCTTCCATCGCTTAGTCCCTCAGCGGATTCGCTATTTGATAGATTCTGGTCTATAATCTGATCGGCGAACATATGTACTTTCGCACACGCATCCCGCCATTTCGGTCCACCAATCAGCCAGTACAGATCCAACAGACGGAAGCGACTCGCCACGTAGCTCTGAGCCGTATCGAAAGCTTGAGCAAAAGTCTGTTCTGAAGAGTTTTCGGGGGTCAAGAGACTGTTGATAGACTTCCCAAACAAGAAGGCGGTGGTCACATCGAGGGTAAACCTGAAGAAAAGGGGCTGGAGATCAACTACGCCGCCACCCTTAGGCAATACCCCCAAAAGGTCTTCGATGGGCTGTTGAAAGACCTGCAGGTCCTCGTACTGTCTATGAACCAGCTGAGGGCGAAGCATTTCACGCGAGCGTTTCCACTAAAACAGAGCGATTAGCGACGCCCAAGAAAGCCTTTGGTTGTTGCAAGGACGAGGTTGAATGAAGTATCGAACTTACCGCATCACCTTCTTGAGTGAAAATTCCGTCACCAAACATGGGAAATGTGATGTCCCTCCTTGGGCCAAAAGACCAATCTTGATAGTAACAATATTATTAGTGTGATGTTGCGCACAGCTATCGTGAGCGCTTCATTCAGGATAAAACTTACCGGAGAAGTTCGTTGAGAACATCGCCTCGAGATTGGCCGGGTCCACAGTTCCATACGCTGGAGTTAGTAAGAACACTTGCTTGAGAGTGTATCCAGTCTGTCGGAAATGAAATAGAAACAGCTCCATTAGACGGGTCTCGGCCTCAGCTCTGAATATCTGTTCCAGTCGGTCAACACCCAGAGGTCGTTGATTCTGGAGCAATGGAGGAGGAAGGCAGCCATGCTGACGGGCAATCGCGTCAAGCACCTGAGCGCGCATCAGTTTTTCTGCTCAGCACGGTTGAGGAGACAGGATGTGACACTTCTTACCCTTTGCTCTCGTGTCGCCTTGAGGTAGCGATGGAGGATCAAGGATCCCAACAGAAGCACTAATAAGAGAAAATACTGCATTGTGATTGAAACTGGTGCGCCATGGAATTGGACAATCTAAAAACTGCCTCTTTGGCGTGTCAATTAGTTGAATACTCATTCATATGTTGTAGCACCTTCAACGCCTTTGTACTAAGACGACTGAAGGTGCACGTTGCGGGCTGTCTCCATGGTGTTGTCGACCACGGCAGGATGACATGGGTACCAGTGCACACTGTACTGAGCATCAGTACATTGTTGGTTGTCTGCATCTGCTCTGCATGCTAGGATGCGACACTACTGGCAAGGAACTGTGTGATACGCTCTCTCAATGGTTGATTCTTAGCGCTCCTCGGTTTTGGGGAAATGGCCCAATTTGAAATTCGCTAAGTGCGGGCCGCCCCGATTGGTCTGGCGTCGCACAGCCTCCTGTCTCGGTGAGCTTACGAGCGTAGGATTCAGGTTCTTCGTTGGTGCTGTTGGTTTTAGTGTGTTGTCTTGCAGTACTGCAGCACTGGGATGATAATGATGTCCTAGTGGCCATGCCCTCCTCGCGCTCATGCCTAGATTCTTACGGTAAATCCTGGGTCTTAGTATTGAATACAAGGCCTGTCTAGTGTAGCGTAATCTGCACGAGAGAATGTCTACAAGTCGGCCGTATCAATACAGGGGTGTCACACCTGAAATTGCCCCCCTCATTTCCAGTTGCGCGACGACGTTGCCCTGTATCAGTTGTCTAGATATCCCAGTTTAGATACGCTGAGAGCACGATTTGAGCCATCTCTGCTACCATGCGCCGTTCATCTAGCTTGTTCGAGAGCTTACGGAGAATTCGTTCACGTTCAAACAGCCATGTGGCCACAACGACAAGAGCGGCCAACAACGACGAAGGCGCAGCCCTGACCGTGGTTTATCGAGGCGAGAGCCCCGAAATTGAGTGAGTGCGCTCCGTTACTAGATGCCATTCGACAATCGGTTTGGAGGCTCTGCGCTCATGCTAAACGACCTACTAGTATTGTAGCTGTCCATGGGATCAACGGAGATGCTTTCAACACGTTCTCGGCGAAGAGCAATAATCGATTCTGGCTCAGCGATCACGATATGCTTCCTCGAGATGTGAGAAACTCGCGCATAATGACATATAGGTACCCAGCCTCCGTTGCGACGTTGCTTGGTGGTACATCGTCAGATCGCATTCTGCAGCATGCGCAAACCATGATCGCGGAGCTCGTTGCAGATCGAGAGGTTGAGAATATCCCGCATGGATAAGTATCTCTGCTCAACTAACTTAGGCCTTTAGTTGGAAGACGCCACCGAACGACCGATCGTCTTTGTATGCCATTCCCTGGGCGGCATCATAGTAAAACGAGTAAGGCGTCTCGGATTGCTGTTGCCGCAGTCACCTGATAACATTTCTCACTCAGGCACTTGTTTATTCGGCGAGTCGGACAGGCAATCATATCAATCACCTGCATTCGATTTATATCTCAACGTACGGTATACTCTTCTTTGGTACTCCACACCAAGGCAGTGGCGCAGCGAACCTGGCTACATTTGCCCAGCGGATAATAGATGTTCTTCTTCCCTCGAAACTGGTGGATAGCCAAGCGCAACTCCTAGATGCCCTCAAAGAAGGCTCAGAAGTTTTGCAGGAGATTACGGACAATTTTGCTCCTCTGATGAGAGATCTCAGGATCTACTTCTTTTGGGAGCAGGAGAAAACAGACCTAGGCTACAAGCTTGACTACGTAAGCATATATTACACCCTACAACATTGTTCTCTTGTACTTTCCAGATTGAATAATGCCGCTTTCAGGTTGTCAGTGAAAGTTCTGCAGCGCCTATTCTGGATAACACCGACAGAGCTGGGCTCCGAGCCGACCATAGAAATATGTGTAGGTTTACATCGAGGAATGCCCCCGGCTATAAGCTAGTTGCTTCAAGCCTCGTACGATATTCCCGCGATGCTCCCACAGTCATATCTCGCAAATGGCGCATTGAAAAAGAGATGCTCCGCTCCCTCCGACAGCAAGAGTTACAGCACCTTCATGAACAGAATCAGATAGACAGTGAAGACGATATAGCGAGTATTGCCACGAAGAGTTAATGAATCGTCAGTCCTTATTGAGCTATAACGTTATAGACACCACCATTGATGTAGGGATGTATACTAGTATGCAAAGAATGCTCTGTGCCTAACATTCAAGTCAGAGAACAGGCTATGCTGTCTCGTGACTCGCCTAAGGGATTGACCTGATGGAAGACAATTGTTCATAAGAATATTGATGTATCACGTAGCTGCTCGGGTCTCGCGGTCTTTGAACAGCGACAGCTAAGCGAAGAATCTGAACATGTTCGCCTGTTTAACTCCCAAATATACGTGAGACTACGTGCTTGGGTTATGAACTAGTAGATGTGGCGACATTGCGAGGGAACACCGGTGCGACATAGATGACGCTGTGCGATGGTGATAAACGCTCATTCTAATACTCATAGCCGGTCCCTAAGGGCGCTTAGTACAATAGGAAGGATAGGCACGACGCCAAAAAAATGTAACATGATTGTATCGAGCCAACCGTAACGCTTGATTAGCTGGGGTTAGCGGTTCAACTGGGTGCTCCTAGACTTTCGTGACACACCGGCCACGGCGAGTAAACACGAGGAAGTACAAATTATTCATGCGTCACACAATACAATTTCCCCATGACGAGCTCACCCTTTTGTCCTACGACGGTCTCTCGAACTGGTGGTCTCGTGCTCTGTAATTGGCATGCCTGTCACCCCTTATTCATCCCTGCGTGTGAGTCTGTTCAGCCGCCCAATAGGTGAACCAGCTCAACGAGACTTCCCCCACAACACCAAGACCATGTCACTGTGCTAATGTTAGGATAGAAGGGAAAAGGCGGCATGGGCAGAATCAGAAACTAGTAGCGGTATGTGCTCTATCATTATCAACGAGCGCCGACTCCACGATTAGCACCGCCGTAGCAGGAAGGGTAATCATCCATGGGTTCTATTGTGCTATCCTTTGGTGGTAGTTCAAACTTCTTATACAGGCCTACTAGACAATGCTTGTTTTCGTAGTTGTTGATATGCCCTAATTCGAGCGCTGCGACGGAGGACTGGCGCCGTGACCGGAGGTTGGCAAGTATCTCGGGTGGTACTCTGTAGTTCACTAGCGACTTCAGATCTCAACCGCTTTCTAGATCGTTTATGGCTAACTGGAATCGTGTTGCTGCGCTCTGATGTCGCTATTGGGTGGTCTGGCTTAGAGTTACAACTCGGCGGTGAGCTGGGCTCACTGGTACTCCGCTGCCGCTTCAAACTTGTTCGATAAAGTGTGCCTGTACTGTTCCGATTGTGATCCCTCTTAGTTCTTGGTCTAGCATTTTGGCAGGTCTCAGAACCGCCTGACTCGATCATTTCCCGCTCTATTAGTGGAATCTGGCTTGATACCCACTCAATTCGAATGCCATAAAGCTCCATGTCGTTCTTCGCCTCCCAGTGCTCCCTAGATGCTGTAGAAAATTCAGTAAGGCATCTATTTCGTCTCTCCACAAAGTCCAGCGCTTTCTTCGCTCTGTCGAATTTCGATTGGGCTGCATTGGTATTGTTGATAAGGGCCAACTTGCTATGGCGCGAGTCCAGCGGACGACTTTCGGCTACTTGGGCTGATTTCAGAGCCGTTTTAGCTGATTCTACGGCTTGCCAAGCTTCATGAGTTTCTCTATCGTGCTGCATGGCCGATCTTAAGTCCAAAATCCACTCTCTTGTATCTGAAGGCTTTAATACCTTTGCATTTAGTACCTTCTTCCAGGCTTTATCGAATGCAGGCTGTGCTTTCTTGAGCCTGCGAACGTATATCTGGTGCTCACAGCATGTATAAGCGAGATATTCGATCCATGTTGTGAGCTTATCTTGCTGTTCCAGATCCTGACGGACTCGGAATGACAAGCTAAAACCGTAAAGTGCTAATACATTCTGCAGTCCCTTCGCATAAGTTGTAGAGCCCGGGCAGAAACTGCAAACAAACATGTCGTATGCACTTGGTCGGTCAGGCCTACTAGGATATCTGGGTGTTCTTCTATTGAACATTTGCCATTGGCGAAATCCTGTCCAACTGTCCCACTGGTCCCAAAATACATGCCAAGAAGGGGTTTCTACGTTGGGGAACCTCTGCCATGGCAGTAGCTGCTCGCGGTATGCTTGTGGATGCTTCACGACATCATGTACGAGATGAAGAGGGTAAGCGGGACGGCCGTCTAGGTCGACGAGTTTGTTGTAATAGACAGCGGCGACCACTTCTGGGGGTTCGGGTGATTTCGTAGATCTATCGGCGATCGGCGGTGAAACTGGAGGTTGGGGCGATAAAGATAAAGGCCGGGACGGGGATGAATTAGAACGCGCAGTTATTTCGAGCAGCCGGGCGTTCACTCTATCGAGGTCGACTGGACGGGATTGAATAACGTCACTTGGTGAACGATCTGCTCGATCTCTAACTCAGATGTTAGAAGGGACCGATGGAAAGAAATATCACCAGGCAGGGTGGTGCTTACCTGAGACGCTGGATGAAGCTCTGTGATAAGTTCTGCGGATCCTCGACCTGAACATGAGTGATGCCAGACTCAGAGCGCTGGGCGGCCAGGTACCTGTCAAGCTCGGCGTCGCTCAAAGCAGCAAGGTCAGAAGCGAGCCATTTTCTAGCTTTATCCTCCGCGGAGTCCATGTCAGAGATGCCAGTTGTGTTACTGCAGCAAAAGAAAATTCGAGTGGAAGAGCTGGATAATGAGCGTAGGATGGACTGCTATCGCCACGACTGGCTGTATTTCTCTTGTCCCGGGGGTGGGCCAGGTGGGTTAGGGTACCGTGTCTCAGTGAGGTTGTACACATGTACGACACAAGCCGTTAATGGCCGAATGAGCCTGGTTTGATTAACGCCGTTCGGTTCCGATACACGCACTACTAGTGTGACATAGACTTACCCGTGACTGTAACATTTGAGAACTTGATAAGAAGAGGCCAGGCTGTTTCTGCGTACCACCACAAGAGCCGCCTCTCAGACATTTGCTCCCTTCCTCACCTCCGCTTTGCCGCCCGAGTGCGACCTAGCCGTTTAGGACAGCTTACAAGGGCGACAGTTCCATTGGGTCTGGACCGTCGGGAACCTACTCCCTACGAGACGGGTATGCTAATGTTCACTTGGCACGTAACAATAGCAGCCACTCATTGGCAAACTTACCTATCCGTCATTCTGGTCACCATAGCCATACTGTCCAAAACAAGAAACTATCATATCTCTAACTGGCCGTGATGCACAGTATGTGTTGCATGAATATCTCCCTAGTGTCCTTTCATAAAGCAAACGTGATTAGAAATATCGTGCAACCTGCTCTAAAGAGCGTGCTCACTGAGTGTGTGTAGTTCTGTATAGCGTTACTACTACCCTCTTTAGCCTTACTTCTTCTCTGTTTCTGTCTATATATTTGTCGGGTATACTGCTGATCCTGTCTCTTGTTTAATTCCTTCGCATGCCGTGAGTAGAGAACAAATACTGTTGTCAATGGCGATCATCATGGATCCAGACGTGATAGCTCTGATATTCCCGCTTCCTGGCTTACATTTTGATGAAGCTCACAAGGCGATCAAGGGTAATCCCCAGTGGAAGCCAGCACGCCTTGCTTCGGGACAGCCGACAAGCCGGGTTCACCAACCTCGAGATGCTCGCGAATCGACGCCGCTACGACAGAATTTCGATCCACGCCACTTTCCCTATCTTGAAATAAGACTGAGCAATATCCCAAGACAGTCTACCGGGTTGATGTTTGGTGCTGATCAAGGCGCTTGCGACGTTCTTCTCCCGAATGTACCGAGTATAAGCAGACGCCACTTTGCGCTGACATACAAGAACACGTTCAAAGACAAAGGCTATCGGTTAGTATTGCGGGATCTCGGCTCGAGGAATGGGACCGCAGTGAGTTACAACAAACAGCCAATACAGTACCGGAGCTCTTTCGACTGGATCATCGACGGATTCTCTTACCCGGATGCAATCAAAAGCTTTGTCGTTGACCTACTTGAGGGCTTAGCTTATAAGATAATCGTCAATCACGACAGCATAAAATCGCCCATGTATGCTGCCAGTGTCCAGCGATTTCGCCGCGGAAGAGCGGATGCAGGTGATCTTATTAATGACACCAGACTTACTAGAGGTCCTGAGACCGAGGGAAACACGCCACTACAGGGTCCTATTATCTTGGATGTTAGAGTACTTGCGGAGGGCGGAAATGGGGTTGTTCATCTTGCCTGGAATGTCAGCAACGGAGAGGAATACGCCTGTAAGGAACCCAAAGGGTATACGTACAATACGGTGACATGGAAGGAAGAAGTCAGAATTATGAAAAGAATCTCACATGTAATGTGCCTCTTCACCTGACGAGTCATTATTTTATGCTAACGAAGTCTCAGAGGCATATTGTTAAGCTGTTATACGATGTTCCCGTCGGGCGCCCAAGACTGTACTTGGAGTACATGCCTTGTGGGAGCCTGCTGAACGAATATAGACGGGAGCCTTTCTTACCAGATGAATGCAGCGTGATACTACTGCAGACCTCATCTGCTTTGCAGCATCTTCACGAAGTACTAGACATTACGCACCGGGACCTTAAACTAGAAAACATTCTCGTCAAATACCGTGATTCAAGAAACCCCAGCTGCCTCCATGTCAAAGTCACAGATTTCGGTCTGTCGAAAGATCGAGGCGCGATGAAATCAAGGGTCGGCACAAACTACTACATGGCTCCCGAGATCATGTTTGTACAGCAACACATATATACAAAAAAGGTGGATATATGGTCACTAGGAGCTGTCATTTTACAACTAAGAGCGGGTTTCCCAGCGCCTGTCAACACCGACACTCACATGGATTGGTGCACCAAGTTAGTTGGAAAAGTTGCTGGTCTACCCTTGGGGGGACTATTCAATATCTTGCGACATATGTTGGTCATTACACCTGAGGCACGATATTCGGCCCATGAGTGTTTTCAAGAAGCCCAAAAGCTTCTACAGTCAAGTTCCAACCTACATGGCTCCCATGTGGCGCATGGACAGAGAGCTATTGAAAACCCGGCCCCCGTACGACCCCAGGGAACACAACCTCCAGGGCCCTCAAGGCCGCAGCCCTTGATTCCACCGGAGACACGACCTCCGGGGCCATCAGGATTGCAACCTCAAAGACCAGCGAGACAGCAACAGATGAGAGAAGCTCCTCCAGACTACAGGCACATCCAATTTAACGGTGCTCGAATCGCATACATGCCATCAACACGAGCGATCAACGTAACACAGCTATTCAAACTATACAACGTTTCGAACTCAAAATTGTCGGACTACCTGAGAAGGCACCCCCAGGTTCAGAGATGGAAACACACACCTCACGATACGGCCTGGGGTACATTTGTTGGATTGAACGATGCTCTGCAGCTCTGTAATAGGTACGACATCGACCCGCAAGTGGTTAACTGGATATTGGACAACCGAATGTGACGGGGACATCGCCGTGCTGGATCTGTAGCCAGAAACAGTGCCTCAGGGGTAAAGCCGTCGGGAGGGATTCGATAGCAGGAAGTGAGTGCAGAGTGGCATATCAAGGCTAAGGGACTCGGGTTTGGTAAGATTGGGAGCACAGACCCGGTACCAACTGCTCTTCTAAGTGTAAGATTATTCATGTCGGTGGAAGGAATATATTCTGTTCAAATGCATTGGCGCTTATGTGATTAATGCGTGTGAGGATGTATAGAATGCGAGTTTACAGACACTAGGTTGGATAGTCTAGTAGGTAGTTCAAGCCTACTAGGTGACCTAAGTCAGGGAAGTACGCCCTAACTGAGATCGTACACAAGTATTGGAGCCGAATCCTCCAGGAGGTAGGTTAAACCACTATTACTTGGCTTGTCCTTTCTAACAGATAAGCTATCAGTTGAATTGGTGACTGAATAATCTGTCTCTTTATGCCTGTTCGGCCAATAAGTGGCTGGTTCCTGCACCCATCCTCAAATATTCCACTACTTCACCAACAAGCTTGCTCGTACAGACTGAGCACACGAAAACAGTGTGATATACAGAAGGAGACAAAAGGTTAGTGGGACTGTAAAAACCTACATCCACACTCTACTCGATTCTGCGGCCCCTGATTGTAACCATGCGATCTTCCCGCATCGTTGCAACATCTGACGCTAGCCTAACCCTTGATAGTCTCCTTGTTCTTCGCGCTATCAGGGTCAATTCGAATCACCTTAGTGTTAGAAGGGAGGTTAGGCCACTCGAACTTGTCCCAGACTGTGCCCTTCTGCCAGTCCTCACCCTTTCCCGGGGGTAGCAACACATATGAAATACCCGTGCTGAGTTCGGCTAAAGCCTGCGAGCAAATGTTGAAGAACTCCTTTCTAGCCTTTTCGTCATTCTGCCACTGGTCCTGCCATTTGCTATCTGTCCACAACGGGCCGAGAATCTTGTAGCCGTTCAAGTAGTCGCGGATCTTGATAGCGTCCCTTGCCTTCTTTGCGTATCCTCCGGGGCCCGGGTAGAAAAGTGTCGTATCTTTCGTTACTTTGAGGTGATTCTTGCATTCTTGAACCGTGGGCAGAGGAGGGGTGTTGCCGTGCTTGCCTTCAGCGGCCACGCGGATATCAAGATCTGCCGAGTCGTCATGAATAGGGATAGCAAGACAGGAGACGGCGAGACATGCCAGAAGAGTGTTTTTGAGGAAGCATTGAATGAAGTGCATGTTGAGCTTTGAATGCGAGCGAGCTAGATAGCTTGATGAAATAGGAGCTATATTCAAGAACTAGGCTTGTTGTTTGATAAGAATGATGAGGATCAAAGACTGGAGTCCACATGCTAAGCAATGAGCTTTATAATGAACAGCAGCATCGCGCACCGAATACGGAGCGTCCCATCCCGCTTCTCACGGACGTAGCAATCATACCAGCAGAGCTTTGTCCAACCTCACGAGACCCTCTCTGACATAACGGTGTAGCGGAGCATTGCTACACCGAGGCTGAAAATTACTCATGAAGCAGAGTGACTTTGCAGAGGGTTTGAAAGTCGTCTCGAGCCGCTAAGCTGTATATACGGCCCTCACACGGCATTCTAACCCCCTAAATTGTGGCATATTGTTCTTTATGCTGCGTATTGCCTTGAGCTTGAAGCGGAGACTATTCTAGTCGAGCGTAGCAGCATCACAGCGGCAAGGGCTGCCTGCTGCCTGCTGCTTGCGCTTTTCTTTAAGCACGTTGGTCTCATTTATGTCTAGGTTTAATTCGAATCATTTATCGACATTCTGTATCATCAATCACATCGGAGATTGTAGAGCGGCAGCTGGTCGAGATTTGGGGGCACTGGTTTGCTGGTTAAGGTAATACATGATTCCCAAGGACTTAGATGCTGTAACGCAAACAATAAGCCATGACGTCATATGATGAAGAAATCAGAGTAAACAATTCACTGGATGGCCTGCCTAATTTCAAGCTGCGGACTGCTGGCTTTTGCGTTTATTGTGTCTGCGGGCCGGCAAGTTCTTGACGCCCTATCTATTTCCTTCTGCTTCAGATTATATGCAACGACCTTGGCGCACCATCGTATACCCGATAGACAACTTCATCATGACCACAATATGCGACGGTGATGTTATAGCTGCCTGCACTGTCTGCAACAGCGAGTCAAATTGGGATACTAGTGCCTTCAAACGGCTATTGGATAGTGGGTGGGACATCAACAGCAATTACGGTCATATAGGTGATGCTCTTTGGTTTGTGCCACACCCCCGCCGCACCGCTCGACGCGTTTATTTCTCAACTAATATTTCTGTAGCATTGCTGTCGGCGCCAACAAGGCTCCTCTGGTTCGGTTTCTCCTAGACCACAGCGCCAACCCGAACGCCAACCTTCGTGGGGAGACGTATACACCGCTTGAGCTGGCCGCCGTGGTGAAGGCGGACCTTGAGATCACTGACCTGTTGCTCAAGCACGGTGCTATGTTCCAGGGGCGGAGTGTCATGCTCTTGGCCGCTTACAACGGACGGGTTGATATGCTTGAGTTGCTCGTATCTGCCGGCGCCAACGTGGATGCGATACCAGACAACGAAGATGTCTACGACAATGCGAGGGAGCGGGAAGATTGGGGCACACCTCTACATAGTGCGGCAGGTAACAATCAAACGAAGGCCGTTGAATGGCTGCTCAGTAGAGGGGCAAGCACTGGTATCAAGAACCATGTTGGCTTGACTCCTAAACAGCTGGCCGGCAAAAGGGGTCACATAGAATGCGGAAATCTGCTTTAGAACACGTGAAGGCTGTTGGTAGCCAGAAGGACGGTTAGCATAGTACTTGATAAGATTCGCGTAATCGCTCTGGATCTTAGATATACAGCTTATTGGCATCGCCTGCGCTCGAGCTCGGTCCAGATGTTTCATAGATAATAAGTGAGAAGCGACCCTATCGGAAGCCTCGTCCTATTACCCCGCTTTCAGGCACAAGAGTAGCAACCTGGTGCTTTTCGCTTCCTGGTGCTTTTCGCTTCCTGGTGCTTTTCGCTTCCTGCTCTAGGACCTCAATCAATTTTCAAGTAATTATCATCTGTGATCACTCGAGACGATTTGAATTAAGTCTATTTTCAATACATCGGCTTGACTAAAATGCCTATCTATTGTGCACCATGCAAAAGGTCGTTCAAGGAACAGAGCCATCTTGATCAGCACCTGGAAAATTCGCTTAATCACAAATCCCCTGCTGAAAGGCTCTCGCTGGCCATTGCATCTAGTTCCGGAAAACAACCAGTGACAATTCCTGCCGTTCATGACACCACTCGAGGTGCGAACTTGCCTTGGTCCGTAACGCCAGTGCACGAATGGTCAACAATACTCCATGAGGTATCACAATACTGCCACTCGCCGAATGAACTCGAGGAGCACGGCTACATCGTACGCCCATACAACCCGCTGTATTATGTCGCTGCAGGGAAATGCACCAAATGCCACCGTGGGTTCTTTATGACCGGCCTATGAGTCTGATGTTGACTGAATATAGGCAAACAAACACGCATCATTAGTCAAGAATGCACCTTCCACCCATCTAAACGGCTTCAAGGGGTACATGACTCCAAAATGGATTCGGTGTTGGCAAATACTAATACCTCGACCCTGTTTAGGGGCCATATAAGTGTTGCAACACAAGTGGTAGAGGCTGCAAGACTTTGCCATCGCACGATTTTCGCCTGCCCGCGCGCGCCTCCACACATAAGGATTCTCGACCATCACCACCTCCATCAGCGGAGCCGAAGTTCCGAGCGGTAGTGATAGACTGTGAAATGGTTGGAGTTGTTGGCGGAGCCGGGGAAGTTGTCTCAGTCTGCGCTGCTGATTTCGTGACAGGCGCGGTACTTGTTAACCGGCTTGTGCGTCCGGGACAACAAATAATCCAAATGCGGTCTTCGATCCACGGTATAACGAAATCCGCACTTGACAAAGCGACCGCGCAGGGGCAGGCGCTTGCTGGCTGGAAAGGGGCTCGACTAGAGTTGTGGAAATATATCGACGCTGATACTATCCTTGTCGGCCATGCATTACAGCACGACTTAAACGCACTGCGAATGATTCATCCCCGGGTCGTGGATTCCGGAATCTTGTCGGGAAATGCGGTTGGGCACGGTCGCACTCAGGTCGGACTGCAAGCATTATGCTCTGAACTTGTCAATATCGAAATCAGGCATGGTGGTGGGGGCATCCACGATGGGTTGGAGGATGTGCTTGCTACTCGAGAGGTCGTGCTGTTCTGCACCCGAGCCCGAAACAAGGAGGCATTTCGGCGATGGGCCGTGGCCAAGAAACTCGACAAGATACGCTTAGAGAATCAACGGAAGGCGGCAAAAGAGGAGAAAGAAAAGGAGCGCCTCAGGAGGAACGCGGCTAGGGCTAGAGGGGGAAACAGTAGCTACGCTGATTATGACTTGGAAGATGAGGACGAAGAAGTTTTGCATTGGTCGGACATAGCAGAAGATCTTGGGTGGCCACATCCCGACACTGGATATGACCCCTGGTCTGATTGACTTTTAGGACCGAGGGTGAATTAAGCATCTCTAGCAACTCCTTGCCACCCAACGCGCAGCTATCAAGTATGAGCATTTGCTCCCTCAGTCGCCTTCGCATCTACTCAGTTATCCTTTCACTTCTGCAATTATATCAGTTGACCGCGCAGAGCTCCCTCGACCCGGCTGCACTTACTTAATCAGCTGCATACATGCCAAGATGCGGCGGCAAAACTACTGCATGTCCCCCACTAGCGCTGCTTTAGCACCACGGAAACCACTAGATCCCGCGACAAAAGCCACTAAGATCCTCGGGCCGCGGGTCTAACTAGCGCACACTTGCTGCCGCCGAACTTATTGATAGTTCAACTTCAGAGTACCCATCTTTGATGAGAAAGGGTGACGACGCGGTTACCGATATGTCTCAGACATTTGCGACGGAGTCCTGCCATTCAGCCAAGAGCTTTTGGGACTCAATACGTCGGGGATGCGTCTCCTCGAGTGTGGCGTTCCTCAATCTGACAGCGTGGCTTAATAGTTGTACCGCTTTCTGGATTTGCCTATCTGCGAAATAGGCCCGGGCCAGGTGGTATTGCGATAATAGTCTGCTCGGATGAGTCTCTGCTAGCGCGGTTTCTTTGACGTTAACGACATATTGCAGCAGTTCAAGAGCCTTCTTAGTCTGTCCATCCATTAAGTATACTCTCCCAAGCTCATGTTGTGACGATAGTCGATCAGGATGCGTTCTCTCTAGTGCCTCCTCCCGAATCTTCACAACGGGCTCCAACAGTTTAATGGCCATTTCGCTTTGTCCATCCATAGAGTACGCTCCTCCAAGCAGCTGTAGCGAGATAAGCCGGCTAGAGTCTGTTTCTGGGAGTACCGCTTCAGTCTCGACAATATGCTTCAGCAGCTGAATGGCCACCTCAGTCTGCTTGTTCATCAAGTAAGCTGCCGCGAGCTCATGCTGTGATTCTACTCGTTTCAGATCTGCCATATCGAGTCGCTTCTCAATCTCAACCACATGCTCTAGTAGCTCGATTGCCTTCGGAAAATTTCCGTTCTTCATGTACGCTATGGCAAGCATGTGTTGGGATTCCCGTAATTTAGGGTCATACTCAGCCAAATGGTGTCGCATCCATTCGTACGCTAGTTCGCAGTACTTTATTCCTTCCGTGACTCGCCACTCTCTAGACAAACATACGCCAACTTGGTGATAGAGATGAAATGTTTCGTAGGTCTGAGAATATTGTTTCCACTGCAGCACTTTAACTGCATGTGGCATGTACTCTCGCCATCTCTTTTGATTCTCCCAAGCGCCGTCAGGAAAGATTCCCGCCATATGCGCCACTGTTGTCCTTGTTGCTTGCTGCTGAAGCCCCTGCTGGTTGACCCAACTGCGCATAGCCAAGTGTACCAGACTGTGCATGTCGAACGTGTCCCCCCCTTTCCGCTTAGTAATGAAAGCATATGCATCCAACGTGCCAATCGCATGCACCATTTCTTCGTTAGAACCTAAGGCGGGTAGTATAGAGCGAGGGATCGCTTTTGGCTCGATGCAAGAAATGAATGACATCAACTCTCGAGCCACGCTGTCTGACCTACAAATTTGGTTGAATGACACCAACCAAGTTGTCACTACAGCATTGTTCGATCCAGCATATCGCGTTTGATCGAGGAATTCCCTGCTCAGTAGACTCACCATATCCTCTTCTGAGTCTCGTAACAAGGCGAGATATTCTGGAATAGACACACGGTTCCTGTTGAGGTAGGCTATCGCCTGTGCTATTGCGAGAGGGAGATAGGCGAGTTCCTGTAACAGACTGGTGACGCCTCGCTCGTCGCCAAGCATGTCTTTCCAAAACAAAGAACTTTGTAGGAAATATTTTGCCTCGTCCGGTTCCAGCATGCCGAGCTCAACAACTTCCTCCACAGATGCGGAAACAGCCACTTCGCGGAATCGCGTGGTGAACAGAAATAACCCGTCGCCGTTTGAGGGTAAGAAGTGGCTGATTGCATCGGTGTTGTCAGACGAGCCGAAAACAATGTCCATGTCATCTGCATTATCTAATACTAGCAACCACTTGCCGGATGCCTCGGAGCTGAGGAAACGTTTGACTGACTCTCTCGGATCATCACGTGGGGTGTAGACACCGAGCTCCTTGGCAATCTCGGTCATCGCCCGATTGAAGCTGGCACTGCTCAGACCGGGTATCCAAAAGATAGAATACTCAGGCTTCTCCTCTTTCACCCAGTACGCAAATTCAAGTGCCACTTGCGTTTTCCCAATGCCACCTAGTCCGACGACGGCGACCTTTTGGCGCTCACCCGTGAAGAACATACGCTGCAGTGAGAGGAGAGTGTTCTCTCGCCCAACGAAACGCTTATTCTTGACAAGGGGGATGAGATGAACGGGAGGTTTAATAGTACGTTCGGCGGCCGGATTGCCACCAGCAGCCGGAGAGCGCAATACCTCTCCACTGATATAGGTCGGTGTCTGACTGGATTGTTCTTGCCAGCGCGTCAATTCTCCAAGCAAACGTTGAAAGCCAATCTCTTCCGCGGAGCCACACCTGGCTATGTCGCGATGGTCGGCGCGGATTCCGACCGCCGTATACCCCTCAAGGGTCGCGGATGTTTTGGATACAACTGATCCTACAACAGGTAGAGGCAGTTCCTCAAAGAAGCATGAAACCTCGAACCTCCTAGGCTCCGCACGGACCCCTTCGCGAAGTTCTCTAACCATCTCCCAAAACCTAATTTGGATCGACTCCAGTAGTTGGTCATTCGTATGTAAGACATCCAACAGCGACTTGTTGGTAGATTTGATGCAACCCAAGGCAGAGGCCGGAATGCGCGCCCAGTCGGCCATCCAGGAGCCCCTATGCGGCGTGCCCATGAAGGCAATCCCGACCGTATAATCAAATATGCCACATAGATGTGGTTCGGGCGCATTGCGCGAACGGAGGAGCGCTTCTTTGCAGACGAGACCGCCTAAACTGTGGGCGACGAAGATGAGCGGACGACTAAAGGCATTGCACGAAACCCGACTGGTTGTCAGGTCATGAAGGAGGTTTGAAGCATAATCAATCAACCGAGTGGTTGATGCGACCGAAGTCCGGACAATATACGCATCGTACCCGTAAGTAAGCAGACGGGCTTTCGGGAGCTTGGCAGGGAGGAGTGTCTTCGGCCAGGGCGTCGACTGGGCGCGTGCCGTCCATGTTTTGTCTCGGTCGCCAGTTAGACCATGAACAAAGCAAATATCAATTGTTGCATCGGCACAGTCGATCCACACTTTGATACCATCTGGAAAAGGTGCATTCGGCCCATGGTTTCCATGGTTTCCACTGAGTAGTTGTTGTTGTTGTCTGGCCTGGGATGGGTTGGTGTCAGTCGGAGATATCGAAGCGCCCGAGACAGCACTGTTGCTAACCCCTGGATCCTGGCCTACCACACAGGTGTTCGGGGCCGACCCAGATCGCCTTTTTCTGTTTCGAAGAATATGCTTGACTCGTTTCATTTGTCAGCGCCGATATGAGCAACTTGATGCAGTGGTACAGCGTACAGCATTTACCTAAAATAAGTCGGGAAAGTCATCATCAAATCAAGCCGGGGAACCAAAACGACAGATTGGGACTCGCGCGGGGTAACGAGATCCTTCCTCATTGCCTCCTGCGATAAGATACTCGTTATGGCGAAAGCTATTTCTACTTGTTACCGCAGCAAGAAAGAAGGCTTTTACATCTTTTCCGTGATACTCAAGGTTATTCTAGCATTGCTTCGAGTACTATGTACTAATTGTTAATGTATAGAAGAATAACCGTGAGTTTACAGTATGGTGGCTAGTGCATGCCTGGCGCGCCGCGCTTAAGAATACAGCTGTTGCCGCAGCCGACTGCTGCCACCTGTTATGAAGTGTACAGACATGCCACGCCACTTTGAATATAATCGCAGGGGACTTTATGCAGCGTTATCTAGTCCTCTTGCTAAGTTGGACACTTAGAATATTCTCTGCGAATCTAATCATAGCGCGTTCATGCAGCAAGAATGGACCAATATAAGACATCCCTACATCGTATTATACGAGGCCATTACTCATCATAGTAGGATTATCTTGACCTTACTTAAATCTTTTGTAATGCCCTCTGTTAAAGCAGAACATCTTTTTTTAAGAGAACGGATCGGTTAAGATATTTAGGAGATGCTGAGCGGATCTCCGCAAGATGTAGCGTTAGCCCGAGATCTCCTACGAGTGCTTTCAACACATGGGACACTCTAATATCAAGGAAGCATGCTTTATGGCATTGAATTCCTTTTTTAAGAAGAGATAAAAAACCCTCTATTAGAAAGCTACATCGGTCTAGGAAGATATTATGTGTGATATTGCTTATAGCGCCATTCTCCTTGTGAAATGGCCCCACCAACGCCAAGAACGCCAAAACGGATTCTATCAGTCCGCCTTATGTACGTGCTCGCAGGCATTCTTAGTGTCGAGAATCAAACCACCACAGCTCATACGCACGAAATTATCGTCCAGAAAATCGATACGCCGTATCGCCGGGTTTTCATCCGGGGTAGCGGGAGAGGTCCTCACACGCTGCACCCAATCGTGAAATGGTATAATGCCATTCTGAGGAACACCGAGCTCTTCAGCGAGCAGCGGAAGTACGTGGTCCCATGACTGGAGTGCAGGATTGTCAATGTGGTAGGTGGCGTATGTTGACGTTCCATCATCCAGGAGCAAAAGATCAGCCAATACACCAGCGACCTTATCCACGGGCGTCCAACACATCTCCCCCTTCAGAGCGGGGAGGGCTTTCAGGGTCTGTGAGCTCTTCAGTAAGAATGGTAGATGCTCAAGCTCGTTCCAGTACCTACTGGCAGAGTTACCCACGATCTGGCCAGGCCGGACAGATGCGACCCGGAATGCGTCGGGATATTGGTGAAGTGTCTCGTCTAGCATGCGCTCGCATATCCACTTCCCTTGACCGTATCCAGAAGGCAGTATATCATCGGCCGTCGCGCGAGTCTCAGGCGCGACCTTACCATTTCCAAGCTGTAGCGAATGTCGTCCCATGACGGCGATGGAAGAAACGAACTGGAACGTCACCTTAAGCTCCGACCGAGAAGAGGCTATACTATGTGCAAGACCAATCAGGTTCCGCATGACTTTGAACTGAGACTCCATGCCTGACACAGGCCGATTGCCGGTCATGGGCCACGAATTGTGGACCAGATGAGTGACATTGCTCGTCAGGATGCTGTACTCGTCCGTTGATAGGCCGAGCCCTGGCTTCGCGGTGTCAACGACAAACACCCGGAGCTTCGACAAGGCGTCCGGAGTCAACGTGATACCACGGCTTTCAAAAGCGTCTAGCTGTTGCTCCTGGCTTGCCCCTGTTTTACTCCGGCGATTGAGGCAGAAGACAGCCTGTACATCTGGCAACAAGGCTAAATGAGCTGCCAAGTGAGCTCCTAGGGAACCAGTCACACCGGTGATGGCAACACAGATGCCCTGAATGGGACAGGCTCTCGAAGGATGGCCTTGTGGCGGGGCTGTGAAGGACTCAGTATATTTGCGTACATAATCGTCCATCTGCAATTTCTCATCATCCGTCACGCCGCGCGCTCCGTGTGAGCGCTTCTCGAACCCCGTAGGAGTTGGTTCAAGTGGAAACCCACCTTGAACGCTGCCTTGGGCGATGATGACCCGCTGTATCTCATTTTCAGGTCGTCAGCCATCGGTCCAGTTGACTCTGCCGTAACCGACAGCCCTGAGTGCCTGCTTCCAGCGCGTCTGGTGTGCAATTGCGTGTCGTCTCCCATCTTCGAAAAGCCACCATCCTTCGAATAGCCCGAAGATCATGTCAACCCAATGGAGCGGGGATGTTATCTCTAGCATCATCAAGAAGCCATCCGGGCGTAACAGCTTCCTTACATTGGCCAATGATATCTCCAGATTATGTGTGGCGTGAATGGCATTGCTGGAGATGACCACGTGCTGGCTTCGAAGGAGCTCTTCCACCGGGGGCTTCTCAATATCGTGAACTAGGAACCTTATGAACGGGTACTCTTTCCCATACTTCTTGCGTGCGATGGCGACGAAGGAACTCAAGAGATCCGTGAAGGTGTATCTGATAGGCACACCTAGACCCGCTAATGCATTGACCATGTCCCGGGTAGTGCCGCCGGTTCCTGCACCAAGTTCCAGTATCCTAAGCGGACCTGTCCAGGACGGAATTTTCTGGACAAGTCGTTCTATGACGTCGCGCATCTGGGCGTTCGCTATCTTGTTTAGCATACTATCGCCATACAGTCCGGTCACCAGCTCGCGCCCTTTGTCTGTTCCAAAGATGAGCTTGATACCGTCCTGCTCGCCACGGAGGACATCTGCGAGTTGCTGGCCGCAGTAGTAGGTAAGCTGGTTTGCCCAGTTGTGGTCCGGAAAATCTTGAAGTAGCGCTTGAAGGATATCTTCGCTAGGCTTTGTTGGTGCCGCAGTCATTGATCGAATAATTACACCTGAGGTAGTATCGATGAGCCTTGCCTCATGTTCCAGCAACTGATACAGCCACTCCGACAGCCGTTGGTGTCCTGGCATAAGAGCAACTCGCGGAAGCCTGTCGCCGGACTTCGCGGATCTTATATTACACCCGAGTTTTTCAAAAGCTTCAATGACCAGCGCAATACACAGCTCAGTCTGTCTGGGCAGCACCGTAGCGATATAGCCATCACACCGATTGTCCGTGATGAAATCGTCAGTCAGCCGTTTGTTCTCTTCGAAGGCTGCGAAGATTGTGTCAGGAGCCAGTTGCACATCTCCAGCGTGCATGACTTCATCAACTTCGTGCTTTGGATTGCCGCGCTCACTGTCTGGCGGTGTTGAGGCTGGACTGCTGGCCTCCGTTTCAGTCTCGCTGACTGATTCGTCGGACAAGTGCACGCCGAGGGCGTTACCGATGTGGTCCACAAGCTCCTTGACGGTAGTGACGGAGCCAGTTCGTCGCTCATAAGACGTGCTTTAAATGCGCCTTCGAGCTCGCGCCCCAGCTCCATTCCCATAAGAGAGTCGATGCCAATGTCAGCGAGTGCAGTTTTGAGACTGATCTCTGAGCTCTCAAGTCCCGAAATGTCAGCAAGAATAGATATAATGATACCATTTACATCGACAGTGCTCCCGGCTTTCGTTTTCTCTGAGGATGGGATCTGGGTTTCGGTAAAGGTATTAAGCGAGGGTTGGTCTGGTTGGCCCTTTTCATTGACAGTTTCTGGCTTCGCAATGTCCGCGCTAATACTTTTTGAGGGTGCCGACAGACTCGGGGTGAGCCGAGAAAGAGTCTTTCCCATTGGCTTTTTGCTGACCTTGTGGTAGTAAATACCTAGAATGACTTCAACTAACTTTCTGTTTGAAGCGTCGAAGACGAATAAGTCGCTAAGGTATGCTTTATCCGACAGTCGTTCATGACGCGCTGAAACATCCCATGTCTCCGGACGCACGTAATCCACACCAACTGCTGGCGACCGCATCCAATTTTCAAACCCGGTTGCGATGAACATGTCGTCGGCACCGCAGTCTGTCATGCAGTTGACGAAAATACCCGCAACTTGGCTAAAGCAGTCAGACAGATAAGTGTCGAGCCATGTCTTCCCGGAATATTTCTTCACAACACGGCCGGCTGACTCATGTCCCTGGCCGACGATCCTTTGTAGACCTTTGTAGGGCTCTGAGTAGTCGACGACCTCGCTAAAAGCTCGATATATGTTTCTAGTGCCCTGGATAATATTATCCGCCGACGATTTATTAAGAATGTTGACGCAGTGCTGATGGTACCCCGCTAGTCTTTTGTAACGCTGGAACTCGGCTTGGACTTTGGTATTGTCTCTCTTTGTTAAGGTTATGTGGCCGACGGTGTGGATAGTCTCGATTCCCCTTGAGTTGCAACTCGAGATGCGCTATTCCCACTCAGCTCGGTCGGAAGAAGTAGCGGCCAGATCAATCGTAACGCTTCTACTAGGGTTAACACATATGGCAACTTTGTTCCTAACATCCTGTATTTGCGGTTGCTAAGTCGCCCCGAGCCTGGCATGCCAAGGCAAACGGAATCCTTGGTCTAGTTCCTTTGTTTGGCGGTGGTTCCGGATAGGTAATTTCGCGATGGGGTAACGCGATAGTGCCCTTGATTCAGTTTTATCGGTCGCATTTAGGAAAACATAAAATCGATATATCAGTACGGCCTACTATTGCGGTTGCCGCGGTTTATCCTAATCGGGCGCTGCTGCACTTGTTTTTTTTTTTTTATTATAGACTGCATAGCTTATTATAAATAACAAAAAAAACAACGACAATAAAATCAATAATAAATAATACGATAAAATCAAAATATATAAATTTATTTATTAAAAAGCTATGCGTAATTATTTATATATATATATATAACTAAATTCTTTTTTTTTAAGCATTTTTATAGGTTTTATATAACTATAATTAATAAAATATTATAAACCTTATATATATCCGAAAATATATATAATATACGCAAAGGTTTTTAATTTATAAATAATAATAAAACTAATAATAATTAATTTATAAAAAAAGTTTTATTAATATTTTTATTACTATATTAAATACTATTAAATATAATAATTATTTTTAAATATTTAAAATATAAATATAAAATTTTAAAAGCTTATAATTAAAATAAAATTAATAGCTAAAAAATAAAACTAAATAAATAATTAAATATAAAAAATTATAATTATTATATAAATATAAAAAATAAAACATTTTTTAATATTAAAACCCTTTAAATTTATTAAATCTAATAAATTTATAAATTATAAAAATTTTATAAATTTATATTATATAATTTTTATTTTAAAAGTTTTAACGCTTAAGCGATTATTTAATAAAAATTATTATATGTTTTTTTTTAAGTTTATTTTGCGACTAATAATAAAATATATTTTATAATATAAAGCTTTTATTTTTTTTAATATTTTGTTTTAAAGAACTTTAGTTTTATTATTACTTTTATTTTTTTTTATAATTTTTATACTTTTATCGGTATTTTATAACTTATATATATTATTTTTATATAATTAATAAATTATATAAAAAAAATTATACGCTAGTATAAGCTATAAATTATATTTTATACTTAATATATCTTAAAACAAAAAAAAATAAAAATATTTATATAAAGTAAAAAAGATAATATATATTTATTTTTATAAAAATCAACCGATTTATAACATTTAAATTTTATTTATTATATACTTTTGCTTTTGCTTTATTTAGCCTTGCTATATAAAATCGTATAATATTAAAATATATAAAAGCACTAGTTTATTATTTTTTATTAATTACTTAATATTTTATAAAAAAATATTTATATAATATAATTTATAAGCGAGCAGATTATTTAAGCAAGCGGGCTATTTTTTATTAAAACGCAACCTTTTTTTTTTAACGCGTAATAATTTAACAATATAATATAATATTTTTAAAAATTAATAAAACTAATTTATCGCTAGCTATTTAAGCTATTTAATTATTACGAAAACTTAACGTTCGACGCGCTTTTAAAATCTATAATATTCCGCGTTTAATATTATAAACCAAAATAAAAAAATATACTACTAAAAATAAAACCCGCGCTAATATATATAATTTTAATTTAATTAAAAAAAAAGTGCTTTTTAAATATATTCTCAATTTAAATAACCGAAAATTTTTGCTGGCTTATGCTAATATTAAAAATATAGCTAATTATTTACGCGACTTATATAGCGCAAGCTTAATTAATAAACACTAAGCTTATAACTTTATTAATTATTACTTAAAACTTAAAATATAATATACGCGCTTTTATAATTATTAAAAAGCTTTATATAAAAATTTAAAAATTATTAACACATAGTTTAAGCGTTATTTACGCGTAAAATCATAATATAATATTAATAATATCGACGTTTAAAACTTTAATAAAACTAGTTTTATAATAAACTAAATTTGCTTATATATAATTATTATATGCGCTAATTAATATAAAAAGCATAAATTAATATAGTTTAATAATAAAAAATAATTAACAATAATTTATTTTATTAATTTGCGCGGTTTATATATTTCGTTATTTATTATTCTTTAAAAAGTTTATTATTTTAAATATTAATATTAAAACACCAGCCTTTTAAACGATTAAATATTTAATATTAATTATAATAAATAAACAACTAACGATATAAGCTTAAAATAAACAAAATATTTTAATAAATATATTAGGCCGTTATATATTAACATATATTATATATTAATATTAAACTAGTATAAAAATTATATATTAGCTAAATTTAAAAATTATTATAAAATTAAAAATATTATAACAATTCTTTTACTTTTATATTTATTATATTTAATTTAATTATTTAACGTTAAATTTTATAATTTATTAAAGTAAGTATATAATTATTAAATATTAAAATTTATTAAATTATATATTAATTATATTATTAAACCTAAGTTTTTTATAACATTTAAAAAAGCTTATTTAACTATTTTTATAAAATTAAATATTCTAAAAAGTTTTTAAAAATTAAAATTAATACTTTATAATTTATAAGCCATAATATTAAAGCTAAATATATAATTATAGTTGCTAACGCTAATATTAAATATTTTCGACTTTTTTAAATAATAAATATTTAAAGCGCTAAAAACCGCGCAAAAAACGTTTACTTAATTAACTTTTATTAAAAATCAAATTTTTAAATATTAAAAAAACTTTTTAATATTTATTTTAAAAGTTATTAACTAGCTAACGAAAATAAATTAAATATTAACGTATTAACTAACTTTAATAAATAAAAAAAATTAAACTTTTTAAAAAACAAATAAAATATTAAGTAAACGCCGGAAAAAAAAAAAAAAGCGCTTATAAAATAAAAAAAATCTTATTATAAAAAATATACTTAATTTAATTGTTTAAAAAAACACGTAAAATTAAATACGGTTATAAATATTAAAAAATTATAATAATAATAAGCCGAGTTTATTATACCTGCGACAATATAAACAATATAATAATACCGGTTATAATTTAAAAACTTATAAAAAAAATATAAAAATAAATAATAAAATAAAATCCGATTAATTTTTAATAATATTTATTATAATTATAAAATTATTAATAATTAAACATAAAAATATAATATAAAATAACCCGCTCGCTTATAAACTATATTATTATTATTTTTTATAATTACGCTATAACTTTATACTTAGTTTTTTAACCTAATTTTATAATTTAATTATTTATTTTATAAAAAATTATACTAATATAATATACCTTAGCTAATTAAACTTTAGTTTATAATTTAATTCTTTAACCTAGTTTTTTTACTTAGTTTTATAATCGCACTTTTATATAATAAAAAATAATATTAATTTAATATATTTTAAATAATTAAAGGTTAACGCTTAACCTAGTTTTTTAATTTAATTTTTTAATCCGGTTATTTAATATACTTTAAATAACTATACTTTAACTTTTTACCTAGTTTTTTCACCTAGTTATTAACTTAATAATATAGTATACTTTAATAAATTATACTTTAATCCTTTACTTAATTCTTTAATCTAGTTTTATAATTTAATTATTTATTTATATAAACCTTAATATATACTTAATAATAAAGCCCTAGCTTTTCACCTAGTTTTATAATCTTATTATAAAATAAAAAAAAAAAAAAAAAAAAAAAACGTTAATATATTATTGTTTAGCTATTTAATATTATATATTATAAATAATTAAAAAAAATATATTACTTAATTATAGCCCAATTATAATAATTAAAAAAAACTAGTTTTATAGCCTTAAGTTTATATTTTATCTTTTTTTATCGTTTATATTTTATACACTTTACTTATATATATTAAAATTATATATAAGCAACTAAAAATAAAAATATAGCTTATATAATATATTTTATACCAATAAAATACTTAAACTATAAATTTACTCGAACTAATAAATTAACTTTTTCGTTTTTAATTTAAAAAATAACTACGTTTATTACCGTTATTAAAAAAAAAAACAATATAATTATTAAAAATTTATATAACTTATTACTATTTAGCTAAACATTATAACTACGTATATATTAATAATATAAACACAAGCACGTTAAATAGTTTAAATAAACGTTTTTATAATAAAAAAAAAAAAAACCGATAAAAAAAACAAAAAAAAAAATATCAATAAAAAAAAACAAAAATTATAGCGCTATATACGTTATATTTAAAATAATAATATAATCTTTAAAATAAAAACAATGTTATTTATATAGCTTTATTTTTAATAATAAACAGTTTTTATTATTATAAATAAAATCAATTAATAAAAAAAAAATTAATAATTTAAATAATATATTTTATATTTATAAAAAGCTTTTTTAATAACTTTAATTATTAAAAAACTTTATATATTTTATTTTAAATATTTATTTTAA
>MU397377.1:0-67154 GCA_022578865.1 Xylaria sp. FL0043 | reverse complement strand
TATTATTATTATTAATATTTTTATTATATAAATATATATATAAATATATATAAATATTTATTTATATAAACTTTTAATTTATAATTTTTTAAATACTTTTATTTATTTTATTAATTTTACTTTTTATAATATAACTAAATATTTAACCCAAGGCATAATATTTAATTATATTAATAGCTTAATATAAAATAACTTTATTAACTTTTCTACTTTTTATACTTAGCTTAAAATAGCTAAGGTTTTATTTAAATATATTTTCTTAAAAGCTAATAAACTTACGTTTTTTTTTTAAGCTATAAAAAATATATATTAAACAAGTTTAAATTAACTTTTTATTTAATAATAATATAATATCAATAATTATATTATTTAGCTTTACTTTTTTATTATATTTTTAACTATTAATTTTATTTTTTTTTATTTATTTCTTTTTTAATTATTTATTAACTAAAATATATATTATATATTTAACTTATTTATTTTATATTAAACCTAAAATATCTAGCTCGGCTTTTTCTAGTTTAATTATAATAATATTATTTACTTTTTTTTTTTATATATTTCGCCCGTTTTTAAATATTAAGCCTCTTATTTATTTTTTAATTTTTAAAAGCGCTTTATTAACAATTACGTGCTACCCGCTTTATATACTTTATGCTTTAACACTATATTAACCTAATATTTTATTAGCTTTGCTTAAGCTTAAGCTAAGGCTAATATAGTATAAACCGATTTAAATATTAATTAAGCCGTTTATTTTATTTATTTGCGGTATAATATCTTGCGCGGCTATATAGCTTTATTTTAAAAAAACCTTAAAATATAATATAACCGGTATTTAATAAATTATTTTACCGCTTTTATTTTTTTTTTGCAGGAGTATAATATTAAAAACTTTATTATTAATAATATTACCGAGGGCGTTTTATTCTAGTTTTATAGCTAATATTTAGCGGCTGCCGACTTGCGTTATTTATACGCTAACGCCACTTAAGTCGACTTTATTTTCTGCGATATATTTTATAATACTACCTTATTTTCTACGGCTACTATAATATTAATATTATTATTTACGTTGGTTTATAAGGTAAGCTATTTTATTTATATAGTATATATAACCAAGGGCATATTTTAAAGTTTTATACTGCGCTATTATACTTAATATTTATTTAAGAATATTAAATTATTAAAGCTTATTAAAAAATATAATAAGCTTGCTAAAGGTTTTTATTAGCCGGCTTTATATTAAATAAAATATTATAATATATATAAATAATATATTTAAATTTTCGATATAATTATAAAATTATTTAGCTTATTATTTTTTAAATTATTTATTTTCGGCTTTAATTTATTTAAATAATATTACCGAGGCAAGGCTAATAATTTAATACGCAAGCTTTGGTTATTAAACCTTTTTTTTTTTTTTCGCGTTTTTTAAATATATAAAAGCTAATTATATTATATATTTATACTTTTAGCGCCGGCGCTAAAGTTTGCGCTATTATATTATAGCGCGCGCCGTAAATATTGCTTGTTTTAAGCTTATTTTATTATAGCCGTGGACTTTCGGGCGTTATATTTTTATTAAACCTGCCGTTTATTTCGCTTTATTAACCCTGCTGTTTATAACCTTTTTTTTTTAATATTTACGCGATAATTAAATAATTTAATATTAGTTTTAACGGTTTATTAAATTAAGCTTATTAAAAAATTAATTATATTTATATTATTAAATAATAGCGCTTTATTTAAATAATTTTTTGCTGACCGGCGTATAAAATATATTTATATTAACTAGCTTTTAGTTGCGCTTTTTTAATAAACTTATATTAGTAATATGCCGGCTTGCTTGCTTTAGCTTTAAAAAACAACTTAAAAGCGCTATAAGCTAAATAAGTTTTACTAATAATAATAAAAGCTCGGTTTATAAGCGATTATATAAAAATATAATATAATATAATTATTACATGGTTATATTAAATGATATATTTCTTAATTAATATATTAAACTTATTAATAGCTTTATTTATTTTTTCTTTAGCTGCTTTACTACTTTAAGCGGCCCGGCTAAAAAAATATATAAAACTTGTTTAAAATAAACAAGTTATTTAAAATAATTTTATAAATTAATTTTATTTAAATCTAAGCGCTAATTAAGTTTTTTTTAAGGTATAATAAAGTTTAATAGCTTTATAGTAAAATTTTTAAGCTAGCGCTTTAATTTATTACTTGCGCTTATAATTTTAAGTTTTTAAAAACTTATAAGTTTTTTTTAAAAAAACTAGGGCTGTATAGCCCAGCTTTTACTATTATTTTATATAAAAGCGTTTTAAATTATACTTAAAACTACCGGTAGTTTTTTATTTCGCTTAATTTTTATTAAGTTTATTTTAAAGTTTTAATTTTTTTAAGCGAAGCCGAGGTTAAAACGCTGCTAATAAATAATACGCTGCTTTTTAATCGTGTTATTATTTTTTTGCTTGCTTTCGCGCAGCAGCAAAGGCTTAAAAAAAATATTAACAATAATAATTATAATAAAAATAGCTGCTATTTTTAATCGGTTTATATATAATTAATATTAAGCGCTATAAATAATATTATTATTTAATTTATTAAAAGTTTTATTTATTAATATTTTAATATTAAGGCCGTATAAAAGGTTTTATTTAAAAATAATTTTATTTTTTATTTTACCTTAAATAATTAATCTAGTTATTATTAAGCTTACGCCAGCTTATATATTTTTATTATGCTAAACTTTAAACGGTTAAAGTTTTTATATATATAAAACTTTTAGCGCGCTAATAATATTTGTTTAAAATTTTTTCGCGTTAAATATTATTACTTAAGCTTTTTTTACCGGTATATTTAAAAACTAAAGCTTTTATATTAATATATTATTAACTTTTTTTATAAAGCTTTACTGCGCATAATATTTAAAAGCTTATTATTATTATTATTTTTATATTAACTTAAAATAAAAATAATAAAAATATATATTAAGGTTTATTTATCGGCTTAAATATAAAAACAACGATTAAATTATATATTTTATTTTAATTATTTTATTATATTTTAATTTTTATCTAGGTTTAATAATTATAATTATTTATATTTATTTTTTAAATAGCTATTTTTTATATTTATAATATAATTAATACCGGCCTAGATTTAATATATACTTTATTTTAATGTTTATTTTTATAATATTAATATTTTATTATTGTTTATAAACTTGTTTACATAGCTAAATAAATAAAATATAATATTTAATTATTTTTTGCCCGCTTTAAACTTGTTAAACCAAGTAACCACAAGATTAAATAAACTTTTATCGGCTTATTTAACGCAGTAAAAAAGCTTAAATTTATAGCTTACTTTATATAATAAAAAAATTAACTTAAACTATAATAATTAAAGCAGCAGCTTATAAAGCGAGTTTATAAGCAGCGACTTTATAAATAACGATTTTATAAACAATAACTTTACTAGCAGCAATTAATAATAATAATAATAATAATAATAATAATAATTTATTATTAAATAACTTATTATACTTTTTTTTTTATAAGTGCGCAAAGAGCGAGAAAATGCTATAGTATATAATACTCAAGTGTAAGCTTTTAAAAAAAAAAAAAACAACCTTATTTAAAAAGCTAGGGGGTAAAATATTGTTATATAACAAGGATTTACGCATAGCTATTAAAAAACCTACGTTTATAAAGCTTATTACGAGGTGGTTAATAAACACTAGCAGGATTATTATATATAATAAAGTAGCTTAAATAAAAAGCGCTAAAAAAAAAAGAAAAAAAAAGAAAAAAAAAAAGCAAGGGGCACGTAGCAAGGTCGAAAAAACCTTGCTAAAGGTTTTTTACGACTAAAAAAAAGCTTTCTTGGTTTTTTTCTAAAACTAAAAAATATAACAACTTTTAAAGAAAAAGTTTATTAATCTTATTTTTTTAACTTTATTTTACTTTTTTATAGCTAGCTAATTAATAAAAATTAGTTTATATACGGTTAAAAAATAACTAAAGCGAAAAAAATATAATATATAAAGTTTTTACTTGGTTTTTATATAGTTTTACCTATAAATAATTATTTATAAAAAAACCGCGCTATTTAAAAATAATATAATAGGTTAATTAATAATAAATAATTTATTATACTGTTATAAAGCAGCGCGGTCTTTTTATATATATATATTTATAAATAAAACCGTGCGAAAGCCGGATAAAAACTTTATATAACGTGTTATTTACTACTTAAATATTTTTTATCTTTATAAAAACTAGTTTTTACCGACCAGCTAAATAATAAAAAAATAAAGCAAGGTGGAAACAAAAAAAAAACTCTTTTTAAAAGTTTTTATAGTTTTTATTTTTATAAAAACTATAGTAAATCTACTTTTTTGTTTAAGTGTATTTTTAGCAGGGTTTTTTCGACCTTACTATAATAGTTTTTTTCCTTTTTTTTTTTTATCTTTTTTTTAAGTCCTTTTATTTTTAAGTTTTATAAAAAATAATATAAATTAAAGTTTTTTATAAGTATATATTGTTTTATCGGCTGGCCTTTATCTTTAATATATTAAATAAAGCTTTATTATTTTGTTTTTTTTTAATTAAACGAGTAAATTAACTATATAGTCACCGCTTAATTATTACTGCTTATTATCACACTTATTTAATTTTTTCCGCTTTTTTTATTTAACGATTTTATTATTATTTTTTTATTTATATATAAGGCAGCTTATTTTTTTATTTAAACTATTTAATATTTATATTTTCTCGGGTAATAAATATTATTATATTTATTGATCCGGGGTTTTTAAATTATTAAATAATCGAAGTTATTATTTAATAATATTTTTGCTATATTGTTTTTAGCGCTTATTATATTTTAAAAAACAATGTTATATTTTATTATATAAACAAGAAAATAATTTTATTAAAACTATTAATACGCTATTTTTTTATAAATAAACTAGTGTTATTTAACTTAATAAAAGCCAAAGCTAATAATATTTATATTTTATTGTTTAAAATTGTTTTATTAATTACTGCCGATTTTTTTATATTTTAAAAGCTTTTAGGTCGTAAAGTATATATTACCTTTGTTTTTTTTCTTTGCTTTACTTTTTTTTTGCACAGCTTGTCCCACGCAGAATAGCCGCAGATTTTGCTTTTTTGTTCTTAAGTATTATTTTTTTATATTGTATAATTTCAGGGTGTTTACTGCGTAATGCTTGCAGCAAGTCCTCGTTTATATATATTTCGTGTATTTATTTCGCTAAAACGTTTTTTATAATAATTATTACGTCCTTGCTTTATAGCTTTATTTTTTTGCTAAACGCTTTAATGATTTATTTTCTATTGTTTATATTTTTTAAGACCGCGTCCTTAAATATTATTATAATATCGCCGCTATTAAACTTTTTAACTATAATTATATTATTATTTATTAAAGCTATATTCACGGCTTTAATAATGTTTACTAATGTTTTTTTTTTTAGGTTTTTTATTTATTCGTTTATTTTAACTAAGATTTCCCTGGTTTTTTTTATTAAAGCTGCTTTATTAATATAACTTAGCTACGTGGCCGCAATTACTTAAGCCTAACTTTTTATTAAGTTTATTATTACGTTTATAGTTAAAGCTTATTTAATCGCTTTATATAAAGCTTTATTAAGGTCGCAGCGTATAATCAACTTATTAAAGTTTATTTACTTTATTATTTTATTGATCGCTTCGATTTATTTCTTTAAAGAGTATATTAGCTGCTTTTTTTTCGCGTTTTTCTAAAAAAAAAGTTTTTTTTTTACTTTATTGTCCACTAATAACTATAATATAAGTTTAACTAATTTATTTATTATTTTAAATAAACTTTTATATTTATTAATTATATATTCTTTATTAAAGCGCAGCTAGGTCGCTAGTTATATTAATAATAAGTTGTTATTAATTTTACGTTATATTTTTTATAAATAAGTCGTTAATCATTATTTACGTGTTATTTACCTTGTTTATTATTTACAGCATTAATATAATTTTTTTATTAAATATAAATAATATTTTTAATTTTAATGGTCGTAATTATTTAATAATAACACTTAAATCTATAAAATTATAATTGAATTTTCTAAATCTTTTTTTTTATAAAATATTTAATAATAATAATAAATTAACTAATAATAACGTTATATATAAGTTAATATCGCATATAAATCAATATTGTATTTTTTAACACTTTTTATATATAAACTTAAATAACTCGACTATAACACTTATAAATTAATTAAATTAATTAGAATTTTTTTTATTAAATGTTTTTACCTTTACTTAATAAGTTCGCGTATTATATCCGGGCTTACCGTAAATACCACAACATTATCGACTTATTTATATTTTTTTTGCTAAACAATTACTTTTAGCTTTATTACCTGATTTAACCACTTTATTACCTTTAAATTTCCATAAAATTTTAGCGTTAATTATAATAAAAAGTTTTTTATTTTATAATTATTTATTTTTTATTTTATAACGTTTGCTTAAAATATAATTAATCTTATAAAACTTTTTATTTTTTTAACATAAAATAATATTTTTATATATTAACCCTTGCATAACTTTTATAATCGAGTTAATAAAATTTAAAATTTTAGTTAGCAAGCTTATAAAATAATTTTTAACCCTAGTTTTAATAAAAATTAATTATTATTTAGTTTTTAATATAATAGTAAGCGTTTTTAAAACTTAAAATTAAAATAATAGTTTAAGGTTTAAAAAAAATATTTTTTTTATTTCGCAAATATTTAATATAAATATAACTTTATTTATATTTAAAAATATAATTTTAGCTGTTTTAAAACTTAATTAAATATTTTATTTAAAAAATATATACGGAAATATATATATAAAACCTATAAAAAAGTTTTATTTTTTAATATAAGTTTAATAGCGCTATATTAAACTTTTAATATATTTATTATAATATTATTTTAAAACGTTAAAAAAAATTAAATCGAAAAGCTAAAACTTATATAATAAATAAATAAATATATAAAATATAATAATTTTATTAGCTATATAATAATTTTTAAATCGTATTAAATAATAGCTTTTATAATTATTTAAAATTAAAAAACAATAAATATTTTTAATTTAGCTTCGAGTATAATTATTAAAATATTTTACTTAGTTAACGCTTATATTATTATTAGTTTAACCGTTATTTAAAAAGTTTATAACCTAGTTCGGCAATAAAATAATATTATAATATTAAAATACGAAATAAATTTTACCCGAAAAAATAATATATAGCAGCATTATTTAACCTTAAAAATTAATAGTTTAATTTATAATAATTTAATTTTTATTTTTAAGCTTAGCTTGTTTAAAGCGTTTATGTTTTTTAAAGCTTATAATAATTATTTTAATAATTATTTTATTTATTAAAAACTTTATTTTATTAAAGTTATAAATATTTTTTTTTAATATATTATATTTTTCGATTATATTTTTTAAAAACCTAAATTATTTATAATAATTTATAAAATTTTCGTTAAAAACTTATTAATAATTAATTCGGCGGCTATAATATATTTAAAAGTTAAATTATTATTATATAAAGGTTAAAGCTTAGTTAACGCTAACGTTAAGCGCGTCGCGTTTATATAAAAAAATATTAGCTATTTTTTTAATATAATAAAGCTAAAAAAAAAATGCTCGCGCATTTAACTTAAAAATATATTTAATAATAATTTTTTTTTTATAAATTATTAACTTTTATTTTATTATATTTATATCGCGGTAAAATATATTACCGTTTATTTTTTGTTTTAATATACGGTCGAAAACATTATAAAAACAAGTAAGCTTATAAAAAGAAATTTTAAAGTCGTATATTTTAGCTTAAATCGCTAGCTTTAAATTAGCTTTTTTAGATTTTTAAATTATTATATTATTATAAAATAATAAAAAAATAAAATAAAAAAATAAAAAATTCGTAAAAAATATATTAATAACTTATAGATAATATTATTTATATATTTCGCGATAAAATATAATATTTAAAATTTTATTTATTATTTTATATTTTAATATATAAAACCTAAAAGATTTTAAGTGCTTTATTAATATTATTAAATATAAAAGATTATATTTTAAAGCTAAAATATTTAATAAACAAGTATTTAAAGGTAAATTTATGTTAAAAAAACAAGGGCTTTTATATAAATTTTATATAATTTATTAATCGCGTTTATTTAATAAATATAATATATATAATTAATATAATTAATTAACTTAACGTTATATATTATTATTTATATTTAATAATAATATTATTTTCTCTTTTTTTTTATTATTGTTTTAATAATAAATAAGTTTTTTTTTTTTTTTTTTTTTATTTTCTTTATATATTTTTATAATAATATTAAGTTAAATAAAAAAATATATTATTAAATTTATCTCTTAATATAAAACTATTAAATATATTTATTTCTTTAATAATATTTTTTTTTATAAACTTATTATTATAACCTTTAAGTGTTTTTATTATAAATATTATAACTTTTTTTATAAAATTTTTTTTATTAATTTTTAAAAGTACGCGTTTTACGTTTAATTTAAACAAATAAACTATAATATATAAAGCTTATTATTAAGCTTAACTTAATAATAAGCTAAGTCCGGTTTATTTTATATAAAAACTTAGTATATTAAAGTAAATAAAATCCTTGGTTTAATTTTTTTATTTAAAAGTAGTTCCGGATAAATAATTTTATAATAAAATAACGCGATAATACCTTTAATTTAGTTTTATCGGTTATATTTAAGAAAATATAAAATAAATATATTAATATAGTTTATTATTGCGGTTATTATAGTTTATTTTAATCGGGCGCTATTACACTTATTTTTTTTTCTTTATTATAAACTATATAGTTTATTATAAATAATAAAAAAAACAATAATAATAAAATTAATAATAAATAATATAATAAAATCAAAATAATATTATATATAAATATATAATATATTATAAGCATATAATATATTTTTTAATATTTTTTATACGCGAACTTAAATAATTTAATTATAATATATATAAATTAATTAAATTAATTAAAATTTTTTTTATTAAATGTTTTTACCTTTATTTAATAAGTTTATATATTATATTTAGGTTTACCGTAAATATTATAACATTATCGACTTATTTATACTTTTTTTATTAAATAATTATTTTCGGTTTTATTATTTAATTTAATTATTTTATTATTTTTAAATTTTTATAAAACTTAAGCGTCGGCTATAATAAAAGGTTTTTTATTTTATAATTATTTATTTTTTATTTTGTAATATTTATTTAAAATATAGTTAATTTCGCAAAGTTTTTTATTTTTTTAACGTAAAATAATATTTTTATATATTAACTTTTGCGTAGCTTTTATAATCGAGTCGATAAAATTTAAAATTTTAGTTAATAAGCTTATAAAATAATTTTTAATTTTAGTTTTAATAAAAAATAATTATTGTTTAGTTTTTAATATAATAATAAGCGTTTTTAAAACTTAAGATTAAAATAATAATTCAGGGCCTAAAAAAAATAATTTTTTTATTTCGCGAATATTTAATATAAATATAACTTTATTTATATTTAAAAGTATAATTTTAGCTGTTTTAAATTTTAATTAAATATTTTGTTTAAAAAATATATATAAAAATATATATATAAAACTTATAAGAAAATTTTATTTTTTAATATAAGTTTAATAGCGCCGTATTAAATTTTTAATATATTTATTATAACGTTATTTTAAAATATTAAAAAAAATTAAATTAAAAAGTTAAAACTTATATAATAAATAAACAAGTATATAAAACATAATAATATTATTAATAATATAATAATTTTTAAATTATATTAAATAATAGTTTTTATAATTATTTAAAATTAAAAAACAATAATTATTTTTAATTTAGCTTTAAGTATAATTATTAAAATATTTTGTTTAGCTAATGTTTATATTATTATTAGTTTAGTTATTATTTAAAAAGTTTATAATTTAGTCCGGCAGTAAAATAATGTCGCGATATTAAAATACGAAATAAATTTTGCTTAAAAAAATAATATACGGCAGCACCGCTTAATTTTAAAAATTAATAGCTTAGTTTATAATAATTTATTTTTTATTTTTAAGCTTAGCTTATTTAAAGCGTTTATATTTTTTAAAGCTTATAATAATTATTTTAATAATTATTTTATTTATTATAAATTTTATTTTATTAAAGTTATAAATATTTTTAATTTATATATTAAATTTATTAATTATATTTTTTAAAAGCTTAAATTATTTACGATAATTTATAAAATTTTTATTAAAAGCTTGTTAATAATTAATTTAGCGGTTATAACGCGTTTAAAAGTTAAATTATTATTATATAAAGTTTAAAGCTTAGTTTGCTTTAATTGTTAGCGCGTTATATTTACGTCGAAAAATATTAGCTATTTTTTTAATATAATAAAACCGGGGCAAAAATGCTCGCGTATTTAGTTTAAAAATATATTTAACAATTATTTCTTTTTTTAATATTATTAAATTTTATAACTATAAGTTTTTAACGTAAAAAAGTTTATTGTTATTAATTTTTTATTTTAATATATAATCGGAGACGTTATAAATATAAGCAAACTTTTAGAAAAAAATTTTAAGGTTATATTATTTAGTTTAAATCGCTAGCTATAAATCGGCTTTTTTAGATTTTCGCACTATTATATTATTAAAGAACAATAAATAACTAAAATAAAAAAATAAAAAATTATTAAAAAGTGTGTTATATATTTATAATATATTATATATTTATATATAACGTTAATAAAAAATTATATTAAAAATTATTTATATAAAAATAAAATAAAAAATATATATATTTATATAAAATAATTATATAAAAGTTTAATAAATTAAAGTTCTCGTAAAAAAATAATAAACTTTAATTTTATTATTATTAAATATATAAATAAAGTTATTAAATTAAAAAATATTGCCGAGCAATAAAAATATAAAGTATAAATAAGCGGAAATAATAATAATTATAGTGTTATTATTATTATTACTGCGGCGCTATTTAAATTATTATTAATATAGTCGATTAAAAAGTTTAAAAATATTATATATAATAATAATAATAATAATAATAATAATATTATTATTATTAATATTATTATTAATATTATTATTATTATTATTATTACCGCGCGATAATTATTATTTTAAGGTTAATATAACCTTAAAATAACCACTAAAAATATATACACGATAATATATATATATACGCGCGAAAAAAAAAAAAAAAAAGAAAAAAAAAATTTAACTATATATAAAAGCTATAAATATTATATTTTTTTTTTTATTAAACATTTTTTAATAATTTAATTATATATAATTATAGTTAATTAAAGCTTATATTTTTTTTTTATATATATAAACCACTTTATAATTTATATTATTTTTTTTTATATAATTATTTTTTATATTTATAAATTTTTAATTTATTAATATAACCGTATAAAAAAACGCCGTAGTTAAAAAAAAAAAGCTAATATTATAATTTTAATATTAATTATATATAAAGTTATTAATTTATATAATAAAGTTATTTATATAATAAATTATTTAAAAAAATATATTAAATAAATAAATAATATATAAAAATAAAATTATATTAAATAAAAAATCTTTATATATAAAGGTTATATTTTCGTATATATAACTTAAAAAATAAATAAATATATAAAACTATTTATTTTATTTATAATTTATATATAATATTATATTTTTTAATTATTTAACACTTAAGGTTATATTATTTAATTTAAAGTTTTTTATTTATTAAATAAAATAAAACACTAATATTATATAAATAAAAAAACTTAACTATAATTTTAAAAAATATAAGCTAGGTTTTTTTTATTAAACTTAATTTTTATTTAAATAAATATATTAAAACAAGTTTTATTTTAGTTTAAATATATATATTTTTTTTAATAAAGTTTTATATATATTATTTTTTATTTATAAAAATATAAAAATAAGTCGAATAATTTAATATAATATAATTATATTATTTTTTTAACGTTTTAATAATTTTTATATAATAAATTTTATCGATTTTATAGCTTTTATTTAAAAGCTTTTATTTAATTTTTTTATTTTTTAATTTAATAATAAAACTTATAACTATATAATAAATATTAAATATATTAAATAATATTAAGTTTAATTTTTAAGTTATAATTAATTAAAAAATATATAAATTTTAAGCTTTAATTTAAGTTTATTATTTTTTTAAAACTTAAATAAAAAACTTAATATTTTTTAAAAAAAGTTTTTTACTCGAGATAATACTTAATATTTTTATTAAAATAATAAAAATTTTAATATAAACGTTAAAACTATTTTTAGCGCTTTTAATTATTATTATATAATTATAAGTTAATTTTATAATATTAATATTATTAAATATAAAAAAAACGTTTAAAAAAACGTTAAATAATTATATAATAAATACGGGAAAAAAATTATTAAAAGCTTTATAATAAAAAAATAACGCTTTAATAAATAACGTTATTTATAAATAATCGAAAAAAATTTAAACGATTTTTTAAATATAAACTTTTTAATTTTTTTAATATAAAAAAACTATATTATTTAATAATTTAATAATTATTAAAAACATTTTTCGTTAATTATTTTTTTTACGTTTAATTTTAATTAAAACTAAAATTAAAGTTTTAAATATTAATTTTTTTTTTAATTAAAAAAAATTAAAAGCTAATATTTCGATAAATTTTTATTTTAATATAATATTATATTTTTTTATTAATTTAAAATTAAATAATATTAATAATATAATAATAACTTTTTATTTTTTTTTATTAATTATAATAATATTAAAATATAATAATTTTTTAACGTTAAAGAATTTTTATCGAGTATAACTTATAAAGTTATATTATTTTTATAAAGCGTAAAAGTTATTACCGGCCTAAAAACGTTTATAATAACTGTTAAAAAACCTTAATAAACCGTTTTAGCAGTAGTATTTTAACAAATTTTAAGTAGTTATTAAGCAATTTACTATAAAATAAGTGTAAGCACTAACAATAAGTGCTAAAAAAAATTATTTAAAAAGGAAGGTGCATCCTTCTATGGTCGTGCGGCGGCTCCCAGTTTTAGAGAATCTTAGCAACATACTCAACGCGGCGCAGTTCGAAAGTTATCACCCGTGAAGTCGAGCCCAGCTAAGAGAATTTGGGATACTCAAGCCCTTATCGTAGAATCAGTTTCCGGATACATGGGATACAGGCGCCAAGGATTACAGTTCAATGTAGTTGCAAAAATTCCCAACAATGGCTTCTAAAACAACTAGTCACGATGCATATCATAGTTTGGATAACGATCAAGTTATGCTAATGGCGTAGTTATAAAATTACTAAATCCTTAATTCTTTGGTTCTACAGGTGTCCTAGTACGTTTAGGTTGAACGCCCCGTGATCGGAGAATTAATTTCGCTAAACCGTTTGGGGCGACATTACTCTAAATATCGCTGGCTGTCCACAGGGAAACCAATATCTGTCAAGTCCGTCTATGTATTTTTACGTAAGTGTAGGCCTTAGGATCGCGTTTGAATCAATAAAGACTTCCCTAAGGCCGCCTATGTATGGAAGGCCGTTGGACCCAGCAGCAAAATTCACATTCATAAACAATAGGATCTAGGCCAGAATTAGGAATCAGGTACCATTCTCGCTAATGCAGTCCCCGTAAACTATTTCTAGCAGCCTAATGCGTGCGGACTCCACTCCGTCCCTCCTACACGGGACGCCCCATCTTGGCGATGCCAAGTCTGCCTTTACTTGTTGGTTAGCCCTACCATACCTACAGGTGCGGACTTATATGCGGACGTACATCTAGTATAGACATAGTTTTACGGATTGTGTTTGGCTATTCTATAGTTTCTCGAACATATAATTTGAAATAAAGAGTTGAAGTTGCTCTGGTAGAACCGAGTTAACTAATAAAGAAGGTGCCAGCATTGTTGTCGGTCAATCGGCACACCAGGGGTTTAGATGAAGCTTGAGGGATCGATTACGATCCTAGCGTACCTTGCTATAGCTCCGCTTAAAAGTCCAACCTAGCGTCATAGACCATGTAAGTAATCATCACATGCCTTTATATGTTAGAAGATCATCCGAACTACAAATCAATTTTCAAGTTGAATGCTACAGGATTCACGAATCCTGAGTGACAACGCCGAAGATAATAGCTTAATGGTTTTATACTGTTGCCCAGAAATACAGTTACACTAAGAACGGCGGCCTCGAGTGTTAACTTCATGTCAGGGAACCCTATGGAAACCGGCGCTAACACTGCGCGGGCGGCCACGGCCCGCACTCTACGGCTACTATCGTGTAGAAGACTTCGCTAGATGGGTTAGAGCTTCTTTTCATATGCCATAATTATAAGTCGATACGGGAACTAGGAGAAATTTGGGCTGTGACACTGAGCCGCCAAGATTAAGCCTTGACGGGACAGGGGATGACTCCTTTTAATTAGGACCCTTGCTGTTTATGCTACGTTGTTCATCTTAAAGTCTAGGTTGGAACCGTCTTCAGCATCAGTTTCCCGAAATATATAAACCCGTCACCTCTTTCCAATGCTTCAAACAAGTCCTTTCCAACTTCATCGCCGACAACTACATTCCTACCATTCTATGACCTCAGCAGCTTGAAAAATATCCACACCAAAAAGCAATATGTATTGCCCTAAAGCTCTCCTCTTCATCGCCGCTATGGTGGGCACTTCACTGGCCCAAGACATCGATAGTCCAGAGTGCTCCTCAAAAATGAGCTCCTTTTTCTCCTGGGCCGTCGCGGAGGGCCCTACAACCCCAGCGGCAGTACTCTCTTTCATCGCCACCGCACCAAATTCCCAACCGCCTCTAAGTACTTTTGGCCCTGAAGCCCACGGGGAGGAAATCTGCTCTATCTACAAAAAGCTGCCTTCCTCGCTGCTGCCCGAATTCAAAACCTACATCGCCTCAGTTCTTGAGTTCGGCAAGGAAAACAGCCAATCCTTGCTTGACGTAGCCTCTACCTGCGTTCCCCCAGAGAATCTGGCCAGCGTGACCAGCTACATCCACCAGATGCTCACCCCTACCGGCAACCAGTGCGAGACCACACCTACTCCTACTCCGGGCGGCGCTGTCAACGGCACCTACCCGACCTCGCCCGCCCCGACGGCTACGACCTCATATTCGTACCCGACTAGCAACACCACCTATACCACCTCAATCGTCACGGCCGCTGCTGCCAGGCAAACTGGTGTCTGGCGGGGCGCGGCCGCCATAGGCGGCGTTCTTGGTGCCGCAGCCATGCTTTGAGCGGCCCTGGTTATTCTGAATTGAGACTTCGATCAGGTTCAAGGCTTTTGTATATGAATTTATTTGGAGTCTAATCCGAATAATGTGTAATTATGAGAGATGTCAGATCTGAGCGCTCCTGTTTATATACTATAAAGAAGTTATTGTATATAGTGAGACTAGTTCGCAAGGATCCTTTAGAGGCCTTCGCGTAACAACAAGTATTTATTGCCTATCACCAAGTGTAGGATCTGAGACGATTTATGTTCAATAAGGCGTTTTAGTATACTGATCCATTAGGGAAGCTTTCAGTTAAGAAGACGGGCAGGGGCTGGCATTATGTGTAATGGTATAACTAAAAGGTTGGGAAATGTTGTATCCTCTCTGGGAGCACCAGCTGCTTTTTTGCCATGAATCTCATAAGTAAAAACAGAGACTTCCTCATGTCGTACGGAGAATGGCAGCGGGGTAGGAATGAACCGTACATACTGACGAGTCCTGCAGCTTGACTGATATAATGAGAGTATCTGCGTGAAAGACAGCCAGAACTAACAGGACTATGGAGTGCAGCTTCATTTACTTCAGAAGGCATGAAATACGCCTTACAGGGACCTAAATCGTACGAGATCGCATTCCCACGGAATTTAGTGGAAGACCCGAGACGGCCCAGATTTGGTACGATGCGATAGTTGGAGAAGCATGTTGAACAGTAATAGGGTAAGCAATGCGCCAACGGCCGAACCCCAGAAACGCGGGACAGGGCTATTATCAAAGACTCAATTATCTGTCGTAATTGAGATTTTTCATGAGGACAATAATGGCTTATGCAGAGGACGGAAAATGTATAAGAGAAGGAATCAGAGAAAGAACGGAAAAGAACCAAAACAAATCATATCTCACTTTGCGGCAAGGGATATGTGAATGGCATTCACTTCGATATCGTCTATAAGCATTGGTGAACAGTAAAGATGCCCCTTTCTAGCCATTCAGTTCGCGATGAGCTTGACGTCGCATTGGTGAATGCTAGGGTTAGTCAACCGAGCGGGAGACCTTGAATAGCTGCATACCCCGCAGGTGTGTCATCGTGCGGGCGGTCATCCGCATCTTGATCGGAACACCCACGTGTCGGGACCCAGAATTATTCGATTCGGCAAGGCTTCCCCTAGACTTTGTGATGATGCTAGGACTCGTCGTGGTTTATTGTCCACTGCCTTACCTAACAGACCGATCATCGGGCCTCGCGCCGCTACTCGCACTCCCCACTAGGTACTACGAGATGACTGGCAGGTAGCGATGACTTAATCTGACTCCTGGGATCAGGTTACTCAGGCAAAACGTACCTTCGGTACGTCTATCATAATATCTCACAAACACTTCACGCTGTATTAATGACACAGTGATTACAAGTCTCGCTATTCAGGGGTGTGGATGAGTCCGAGTGCCATACATACGCCTTTTATTTCTAGTATGAGAACTATCTACTGCTCTCGAGGCCACAGTACATTTTTTAATACGAGAGTTTCCCAGTTCGAATTATGAGCATGGAATAATATTTGGTACATTACGAAGGGTAATGCAGCGAGTTACTTGATAACCCTCTCCTAGGTTCACGAGACAAACTAATTGAGTCGATGTAGATTCTAGCTCGAGGAATTCTGAGAGATAATGCTCGAGACACTTCTCACCAGGTCTTGGACTGGACTTATAATGAATACAATCTCTGCGAAAAATGACAGTCTAGAGACTATTGCTACAACTTCATGAGGGGATGTGGATCTCTGCCTCACAAGTATGAGCTTTTCATATGTGAGAGAAGCGAGCGCTTCGAGATGATAAATAAAGACACTACGGATACCCTGTTAGCCGTATCTTTCAGAGAAGGTGATATTCTGACTCCCATAAAGAAGATCGTCCCTGCTTTACGGCAATGATTACAGTTATTCCATAGCCATCGCATATGCTTGCTGGCACCGGCGACCCGGTAACCCCAAATGTCAAGGATAGCTTCGGGACGTGAAGTTGAAATCGCCCTGTATGAACATGCCATCCTGGGGTTTCAGCGCATAGAGTCTTCTTCTATGTGAGATCTTCCATCGCTGTCTGCTTCTTAGGAGTGCTTTTCCAGGAACAAAGCTACTCCAAGCTTGGAATAACCGAGTTGCCTAATGGGAACTTGCTTCGCGAATCGGTTTCGGCAGAAGCGGGGTCCGCCGATGGGTCGGTTATACAACCCATAGAGGATATGTTGCCGAGTATATGTAGGTGGAAGACGTTCGATGCCAGGAGGATTTGGTGAAGGGCCGATCAAACCGTGGTTTGGGGAATCCTTCGGTGGTCCGTTGCCGGCCGGAGGTGGCGGGGACGATCTTCCCGCCGTCAATGGGGTCATGGCCGATTTTGGGTATTGATATTAGAAGCAGCCAAGGTGCTGTAACAAAAAAGGCGGACTCTCACTAACACCCGTGCCACCCTATCGAGTTCGCGTTTTTTGTTACAGCACCTTGGCAGCTTCTCTCGAACCTACTGCGCCTCGCCCAAGTTTTTTGACACGAAACATTGCAGTCCATCAGATGTGGTTGGTAAGCCTCTTGAGGCTGGCTGATATGTTACAGTGCTCAATTGGTCAGAGCAAGTATCATTCATACCACCCTCGAATCGTGTTGCGATAGGCAGCCCTAGCAGAATGCTACCCTACCGATTGACATAGGGGGCTAGCTGTTTCGCCTAGTTAGTCGCATACAGGCCTCTTCAGATGCTGCGTTTCGAGTATCAAAACTTTCACTCCAACCAGACCGGGGGCCATCTTACCATTACTACGTTTAAGCCTCTGGCATAGCCCATGGCCGGTACTACAGCATCGCAAATGGCCACGTAATGATAGAACTGGTTGTAGAACGTATGTGAGATAAAGATTGGACACCAGTACGCGAGGGCTCGCTAGATATGCACGTTTCCCGATACTTCCCTCTTTTTACATTGCTTCCTAATACACTACAAAGTTATTCAAGCGCGTACCTCGGGCCTCGAAATCTATGCGACTACAGTCGAAAACGCCAGTATCTGGACACATACTGTCCTACCTCAAGCCCCTAGGACATCATGTCTTCACCGACATTAGCTGCTAGATCGACCTACGACGGCGAGTTCAACACCAATAACAGCGCAGTCACCAACGGCGAGATCAATAATAACAACAACAACACCGGAAACATCAACAATAACAACGGCGACTTCAACACCAACAATAACAGCGGCGCTAGCGCCAATGCCAACAGCGACATAACGGACTCCTCCGGCGGTAGCGCCAGCGTGATCCAAGGGGCGCTCGACAGCGCGACGAGAACAATGTACGCGACCTCGATAACGACCCTCGTCCTGCTCGTCATACAATTCCTCGCCCTCTGCGCGATCCTCGCCATCTGGCTGCGCAAGCGCAGCCAATGGCGCCGTCGCGAGCGCCAGAAGATCGAAGAACAGGGCGGTGGCGGCGTCGCGGGGTATCTGTACCCGACGGTCGGGTATTGGGGTCTGGCCTCGGACGCTCAGCAGCAGACGGGGACGCAAGCACATCGTGACCAAAATGCCTGGTACGACGTGCCGCATCCGGTCGGGACGAGACGAGAGATGTCGGCTTAAGGTAATCAACGATTACCTCAGTCAGTTCGAGCCGCAATTGAAGATGTTATGGGCGCCCGTCGTAGTGCTTTGTAATCCCGGTTTGCGGAGGTGGAAAAAGCGTCGGTGTCTAAAGGTGATGCGTAGGATCTTGATGGCCGATTTGGGGGCGGAATTGCAGTGCTCACCTTCCTAAACGAAGATCTCCTCTGATAGACGTTGTTACTTTAACGAAGAATCCGGAAACCAGGCTTACTAGGGCAAAGATGATCATATTTAATTTCGTACATTATTTGCGTTGGGCGCGGACAATTGTCATAGGGGAGCACAGGTGATTTTGTATGCGAGAGGGTTGTCATAGTGCTCAAGCCGCAGTCTCGTTAGACAGCGGGAATATAACGCGACCTCGGGAGAGGTGCAGCAACGATCTCACAAGGCAATGTAATTGAACTCTGCTCTGGGCTTGAACAAGGCATACTGGCATGTTTTCTATGAGTGATAGGAAGTCTAAGTGTGTTGGATCTGTTTCTGATTTAATGAAGTATAGCAGAGCTCTAATATCTGTAGTTGTCATATCAATATCCCCTAGGATAGTCCTGGGTTCTGTCGATCTATCTCGTTCAGTCTTCCGGTATAATGGGCTGTGTCTGTATTAGAAAAGAAAATCATGCTATACGAGTAAGAACAAGCAGGCACTCACGTCACGCTAGGTTCGCTGGGACAGCTCATGGCGACATGAATGTGTCCGAGCAGTCAATTACGCGTGGGTGCCGAAACCTTGCCAGCAGCGGCAAGAATAGCCGCCATACGCGCACGGGACTGGGCCTCGGTGAGCGGCGTGCTGTTCGCAAAATGCTGCAGTGGCCGTAGCACGCGATCCTCTACGTGAGTATGCGAGTCGACGAATCGCTGCATGCTATAACCAAGATCAATAGGGACATTGATCATGGGCCGCTGAATAGGAACTTCAGGTGCACGATCGTCCTGGCTAGATGAACGGACTTGGTTAACACCTCGTACTGGTTTAGACTTGTGATCTTGCCGGGGCTCACTTGAGATATAGATATTGCACAGCTACGCGAGAATCACTGTTCTGAGGGGGCCGGACAGGGTTGGCCATTGTTTCTATTCGAGGCAATTGCCTTTTCAGGAAGGTGGGTCTAGCGGTTCTGGCAGTTTGGTACCGGAAAGTCTCGGCTGCATCCGCACCAGGTCGTGTAGGTAGTAGAGCGGGTCTGTGACGTATGGGGGAAGGGGTCTCTAAAGTTGGCGTACAAAGCTGAACTCGGCCTGTGAGGCTGTGTCGATTGCTCGATAGGGATTGGTAGGTATAATTTACCTATCGAGGCTGGATTGAAAAGAGGCTATCTTGATGGAATAGGATGATGAAATGCGATGTGATATAATTACTCGTCGAGGTTCTGTCGATCAACGCAAGCCGTGTTGGACTTGACAGATCGAGCGAGTCGGAGGGCACCAGGGGAATTTATGTGTGATTCAGACGCAGGACTATTTATGTTATGTTACTCGGCGTCCCCAACATCAGTGTGTCCGTCCCATCAACTAGTCTCACAACTAATGGCATGAACTGACCTGTCCGTCCGAGGCTTGGCTTTCTTTCAGCATGCTGCTCAGGCTGACGGCTCCCGCATCGCCTGAGCGCTAGCTGACGTAGGTAGGCTCTTCCACCATGATGTCACGTATCCTTTCTATGTCTATTGGTGTCTCTCCTCCTGCCTCTCCGAGAGAAGCATATCGAGAAAAAGAGGTGTTGTAAGCAGAAAAGCTGTGGGCGTATTGTTCGCTAACACGGCGTGCTGTTCCGAGTGCGGACGCAACAGCGTCGATCTTGCCTGTCTAGGAGAGGGCAGGATTTGCCGGCCAGTGGATAGACTATATTTATCAGGCGGACTTGGATAATTCCCACCTGAAGATACCTGACCCCGTATGGGAATCTCGGTGGGAGGAGGTGGCCCTCGATACCAAAATACAGATCGCCGTAGTCGCCACCCAAGTCGTACCACGTTTTCTTCCTCGTGACAACCAATATTGGTCGATCACGACTATTCCGGGCTAGGAGATGGACTTTTTTTCGTCCTTATGGCCTTATACGTACATACTTCTCCCGCTCAAGGTGTTGATAATGGTCATATCTATCACCAATCTTATGATTAAGCAGGTGGAAGGGCGACAGAAGCGTAGATAATCAGTTATTCCGTCTCTGCTCACCGAAATAGAAGTGACGTCGCGATCCCATTTCGACGTCACGCCGCAGGAAATATGCTAGGCGGTGGACAAATCGACAGATGGAATGCCGGCAGCGTTGTTGGTGAGAGCCTCCTTTGCTGGTCCTGTTGTTGTTTGCTGTTGCCTATCGTAGATTAACAATTGAAGGTAACGTGTGACTTGAACACTGCAATAGGTCTTTGTAACGGCCAACCACCAAGTCAAACATCAGCAGTAACGTGCTTAAGCGAATTGCTTAGCGGGTGTCAGATACTCGAATCTAAACTTTTGTGAGACTCATTCTTACTGCTTCAGCTCCTACGTCATTATCGGTCGGTTCAGGTTAGATTGGACCCTGAGGCTACCGTTAGCTCCGCTAAAAGAAGGGGAAAAACCCCTTGGATACAGGGGACAGATCTGACAAGTACAAAATAACTAACATGGTGGATTATTAGCGTACTGCGATGCACAGAAGTTCGGCAGTAGCTCGGTATGCATAAGCACGTTAGAGGACTGGACAAGGGCGGAACAAGGGGGAGATACGGGAAAGTTGGGGTGGGATTTCTGGTGGGCTCGAATTCCCACCGTCATAGGATGGGCAGAAGGGATGGGGTTGTCAATTGTCGATGCACTGGCGACGGAAAAAAGGAAAAAGAAAAAGAAGGGTCTTGTTCATGATGCCAAGGAAGGCCCTTCTAGGCCATCACTCCTCACGTCACCTTCCTCACCTTGCTCCCTGCGGCGAACTGCTGTAGCAAACCATTCCGAAAAGAAATCAGGATCGCGATTACGTACATGATGCACATCTACCACTCATCTCTGGATAATAGTGTACTGCACTGGCAGCTGTGAGAAGTCGGACAGATCTGACAGATCTACCAGGTGCCTGCTAACCGTTAACGGCAGTGTACCTGAAGCGCCTACCGTTTTTATTTTTGTGGACTGCTGTGGGCCTATTCTACCTAGCGCCTACCTGCACATGTGGGTTAGGCACAATATCCCCACTGTACTTAGGAACCTACTGTAGTTCGCCTGGTTCGCATTAGTTTACTGCACAGAGAAGTCGGCTCTCCCCTCCATCCTCATCCTTATCCTCACACTCTTTTTTTTCCCTTCCGAAGCGCCCAATACCACCTACACAACCCCCTCGCCTAGGTCCAACGTGTTCTAGAACGCTTGACATACAGTATCTAGGGCGAATGAGCTGCATGCATGAGCTGATAATTCCGATTACGCGCATTAACGAAGCCGCAATGCTTATGGACTTTGTAAATTAGTCTGCTCGGATTCGCAAGAATTCGCGAGTATACGTTCTTGATGACGTCAAACGAATGCGGTATAGAGACGATTAGTTCAATACGACCCTGTCTACGCAGTAGGCTGCCGTACGTATACACCAAGTGCTCACGAAACGGCTTGCAATGTGCTTTTCTGCCTCGGTCGAATCGGGCTGCCGCGGGCGGGCTGATTGGCATGCAAGGCATTCTCGATCGAGAGAGAGCGCGTAATTCTAACACCATCATCATCAATTCTTGTTTCAGCTGCGACGAGCTTCGATTTTTAGTTTCAGGCTACGTGTAGTATTTTAGCACTTTCTCCAGCTTAGGTACTCAGGCCCATCCTACAGCTTGGTAAACGTCCACGAGCTCTTCCAGGAATACGCCTGTCCAGGCCCCGTGATCTGGGCATTCCGTCGTCCCCATTCCGGGCTGTTATCGAGCTTAGTCAGTCTTTCTCGATCAAACTAGAGAGCCTATGTCGCTTATACTAGCAGTTACGAGGAAAGACACTTACTGATTGATTCCGTCGACATAGTCTTGCGCCTCGATTGCCACGCACGAGCTCCGAACTACTTTATTATTGGTACTCGTTCCCTGGGTGCTCTTGAGGTCGGCCGTGCCATCGAACCAGTTGCAGGTGTAGATGACGACGCCGGGCTGGTCGGTACGGAGATCTGCCTTGATCCCTGAAAAGGGGCTCGCCAGCGTGACGACAACCGCGTCTGCGGGGGCATCATCGATCAAGAAGTAGCCGTTGTAACCCTCGCACGCGCCACCTCCACCGCAGTTGCTGGAGAAGCCTGCGATATTCTGCGCATGACCCACGAACATGTCTGGCGCACTGGCAAAGTCATTGATGCTGTCCGGCTCTGCTGTTGCGATCTCGCCCGTTGGTAATGCTCCGTCGTCCGCTACTAGATACCGTTTCGAGTATGGCATATACAGGGTATGGTTCCAGATCTTGACGGTATCTGGGTTTCTGTATGCGTCGAGGTTGAAATATGTATGATGCGTGAGCATGAGAGCTGCGAAACACCGTCAGTAATCGGACAACCACATCACCACACCGGGATAGATTGTCAGACGAACGCGATTTGATACTAGGCGATGCTGCATCCATCTTGATATTCAGCGTATCGCCATTGACGCTGTACGTCACATTGGCCAAGACGAGTCCCGGCATTCCCTTCTCAGAGTAGGGCTCATCGCGGACCGTGAACGTGATGGAGTTATTCGTCGCCGCTGTTGCGTTCCACGTCCGGTAAGACCAATTATTGGTGCCGGAGTGTAGCGTATTGGTACCGTCGTTTAATTCAGTCGTGTACGTCGTGTTATCGATGCTATAGGTGCCGTGGCCAATACGATTCACGTAGCGACCTGGTATGCTATTGTAGACGGGGTGGCCCGGGTCCTCAGCTACGAGTTTCTCAGTTCTTCTGTACGCATAGCTGTTGGGGTATCAGAGCACCTACGGTAGTATGCTGGATCGTCATAACCGAGGACCACATCAACATCCTTACCATTCTTATCTTTGACGAAAAGGTTTGTGAGAGTGGCACCGTACGGAATGAACTACGAGCCAGTTAACTTGTGAAAGATGTCGATACTCAAGGGATGATGAACTGACCTGTGCCTTAATACCGGACGAGATGATGGTGTATTTACCATCCGCGCCAAGCTTGGGGACAAGAGCCCTTACACAGCCCGTTGCCGCCAAGATTTGGACGAATGAGGAGGACCGCATTTTGTCAGGGGACTCATTCGATTGCACTGATAATGGATTTACAAGGCAATTTTGAAGGCGCCCGTCCACTTTATGAATTCTTGATGAGGCTACTCACAACCGCTCTTCCCTTTTGAACCCCTTCCATTCTCTTTAAATCTCTTTTAGAGAGACGGTAGAGGCACTCCACTTGTGCCTCCACTATTATTGTTCACGGGATAATCCCAGCCGGAGGGAAACGACCCGTAGAGAATATGGGGTGCATATTAGCGGGATACCAGTGAAATAGCCTGATTTGGGAAGTTGTCTTCTGTGGGGATTCCCAACATGTTGAACGTGAACCACGGTTACCTAGCGATCTCCGCTTCTACTTTCAGGGGGTTATCCGATTGTCTAGTCAAAGCGCACATCTACAGTAAATCTGCAATCGCGATCGTCAATTAATGCCAATTAATGCTGCATAATGGACGGGATATTATACTAATGGAGCTTTGCTTTCATATAAATCGACGATGGGTTACTCTTGTGGTTTCGACCACTTGTAAGCACGTCTCCGGAGCTGCGTTCATAAGGACCAAAACGCCTGATATGTGTATGAGAATATCATTGCGGTAATGTATATGTTCAGGCTTCCCGGATGCTCGCAACTTCGTGTTAGAATCGATGCTACGCTTTCATAATCCCGCTCATCGCGGAAGCTACTCGCGAGCGCGGCAGCTTACAATCCTTGAATACTGGATCTATTGTGACAAATATCTATTTGAACGAGCATATTTCGAGATGTATCATCCTGCCTGAATACCTACTTAATACCACCTCAAGTGGACATCAGGCCTACCAGGACAAGGAAGAGATTCAACTACCATTTGCATGCCACTTACATACCGGCCAACTTCGAGGCTATGATTTGTAAGGATCGTAAACAGCATAACTGACCTCGCTAAATTTAGACGAAGAGAGCAGTTGGAATAGCGGAGTGACTTAATGATGTATGTAACTACGCTCTGCTGTCCCGACGGACATCCCTTATGCGCGAAGAACCTAGTTAATCGATCTGAAATACCAATCACTTCTCTTTCCCCTTCAATGGTCATAGGAGGAAAATTACTACGAATTCTTTACAACGATTCAGCGCGCACCATAGGTACGATGCTGACTTGCATATCGTCACATTTTACCCGCGCTGTCGTAGGGGGGGTTTTAACCAACCATGGAATTGACCCCACGAGCCAGCTTGATGGCGTCAGCAACTCCAGGATTCCTAAAGTTACGTTGATATCTTTAAGCAACGCCGATGTCATAGTATCGAATTGCGGCTCATTCAGGTAGCGACATGATAGACGTAGAAGCTTAATTTTATGCATTAATTCTCGGTCAACAAAGCAAACGTACGCGCGGATTATGCGGCCTGAATTAACTATCTACTACTATCATGAGATATAGGCGACAACGCCCACTCTCCTCGATGTGCTTCCGGCTTTGACTGACCATTAGCTGATGCAGTGCATGCAGTGGTTGCACGAGGCAAAAGCTAAGACAGCACAATAGGCCTGAGACGAGAATCAATAAAATGGAACAATATTGGGCATACTCAGTGAGAGCGCATCAGCCCCTTGAGCTCTATCAGTACCAACGACAATCGAGTATGCCCCTCCTTTTCCTGTCCTATATTATTCATCTTCATCATCCGGAATCGGAACGGGTCTGCCCCAGAGGAATGTCTTCCGGCATCTAGAACCTTTTAATTGTCAGCAAACCAAATTTGTGACGAAGTGCATAGTACTATTCGCCTCGGGATATAGAGTCCCAGGGTGTGCTCCGAACCGTCGAGGTCTGGGCCCAGGGGTCGTCTTTTAATGCCACTTGAATACTTACAAACCATATGGTTACACCCGCCCTTCTTCTGGATATGAACCCCACACCTCGGGCAAGGTTTCGAGATCACACATATGAGCCTCAGACTAGCCCGGTCCTGTCTGGCTCGCTGCTGGATGGATTCATTCAACAATCTGAGCCTCTCGGCCGGCCCTGGCCTCAGAACCGTCTCGTCGAATTCTTGGCACGTAAGCTCGGAATGCCACGGTATCTTATGCTTCGCGCACGTCAGCTTGTGACACTGGCGACAGTCCATCTTGGCGTCGCCCTCGCCGTGTGTCTGGCCGGAGCCGCAGCCGTGGGCGCACCAGACGAAATACGGGCTCGCCTCGAGCAGTTCCTTGCGGCTCAGCATATCCCATCGCTCGTACGTGGCTCTATCGGCGAACTCTCTCATCTGGGTCGTGCCGAGGGCAGATGCGCATTGCGGGCATGTGATGTGGGTGCCGTTGTTCTCGAGGCAGCTTCGGATCCAGGTCTCGAGGCAGGACAGGCACACGTCCGGCTTGTGCGCGCCTTTGCAGCGGCGGGTTGCGCGCCTATATTCGCTTTTTGGCTTGTTCTCGAAACAGCTAGTACATTGTTTTTGGCGCCGTATGCGGGATCGTATAGACTGGCCAGCCGTGCGAGATATCTTCGTTATTTCTTGTATACTGCGTGCGAGGCCATTGGATGTGGAACTGTTGGGCTGGGAGTCGCTGCTTTGGATACTCTGCCCGGCACCCATGTTGTGTTAATGCGTAACAGATGTTGAGACTGACCAAGACTAGTTCTTAGAGCCGCGGGCATAGCGGTTCTCTTGTGGTTTCGGGTGAAAAGCTCACGGTCAGATGATTGAAGGAATAGATAGGACACGTAATCCTATGATAGCCCAGGGCATATTTCTGGAGGAATTTTTAAAATAGAACAGCGGATGTCCGTGGTAGGTTTAAGTTCTGTGTTACTTTTAACAGAGTAGCAGACTTTGAGGCAGAACTTACTCCTACCAAGACCTTATATTGAGACACGGCGTGTCCGCAAAATCGAAATGCTCTGATAGTTGACAATGGGCGAAAAGGGAGTCTGGGGAGTTCTTGACACGCTGAGAAATATTATGAGTATCAAAGCCGGAATATGTAATGTCCTTCAGCTTTTGGTCGAGAATAATCTCCTAATAAGCAATCACAAACACCGACTCCTAGCGGTCGCTGATTTTATAAGTTCGTGCTACCGTTATTACGCAGCTTTCAGGTTCTTTGAGGCGACGTCTTCCTTTAATTTTCCAAATCCGCGTTAGGGAGTAGGCTTCTGTCACGGAATTGGTAGTGGCCTCGGAGCGGAAGATATTATAGAATTAAGATACTCTTCGCATAAATTCAGCCTTGTGAAGTGATACTCAATATCCTAATCGGTACCGCGGCAGCGTAGAACAGAGACTTCTGCTCGCGCATGGGCTTGGCGGGGAATATTATCTCTTCGACTGCAAAGTTAGAATTTGCTAGCAAGAATATGTCAGTGTTTTCGTGTCAATAATCAATACTTCAGAAATAATAGCATACCGCACTCATCCTGGAAGCTCTGGAAAGTATCTGCATTTCGAACAACGCCCGCTATGATAACTAGCAGATTCAGTCGCATTTGGAAGAGCTGCCGGAGGGTCTGTACAAGAGCCTTGATAGCTTCTTTGTCGTAGGTCTGTGAGGGCTATTAGTTCACTCGGCCATTCTATCTGATCGATTCCGTCTAGTGCGCTCAAGGGTGCAGTACTCACAATGTCAGCTCCTATTACGACGTCGTATGGGTCCGACGAGCACTCCTCTTCAACCCAAGTCCCTCTGAGCTCGTCGCCCCACCACAGCGTCCTCGCAGCGACTAATTTTTCGTCTTCAATTCCATTGAGAACGAGATTTTCTTTGAGGTAGTCGACGACACTCTCGTCCCCATCGGTGGTGGTCACATGCCTCGCGCCGAGGTGTTTAGCACACAGGATGGCGAGGAAGCCAGTGCCAGCACCAAGTTCAAGAACCGATTTCCCTTTAACCAGGCCATGACCGGCATCAGTCAATAAGTAGGAGCCGAGATGCAAGGCCGCTTCCCAGGTGCGGTGGCCGGTAGTCCGCGAACCGGATATCAAGTTCCGCCTCTCTAGTAATGTGATAGTAGGCTCTTCTTCAGCATCTCCGCCATCGCCGTCTTGATACGCGTTCACTTGGCTTTCAGGCAGACAGGTGAATGTGACGTATCCGCGCTCTTTCATAGCCTCGAACTCAGACGGGACGCCATGTGTCATGAGAGCACCGATGCGGCCCATTAAGTCATCTGAGATTTCCTATCATCACCATCAGTATCTTCCTCTATGTGCATATTAATGGCATGGCTTTATATACATCTTCTTCCGGATCCTGAATGGACTTCTCGATCCGAGCCATGAGTGGTCGCAGCACACGAAGCTGGTATCTCTCCGGCGGGAGTCGAGGATTGCGACTCTCGTCGAACATGTGCTTGAATATCCAGGCCTGTACATCGCTGCGCCTGAGGAGCCGTGAGTGGGGCCAGGCTAGGAAATCTGGCTCGAAGAGCTGGAAATATTGGCGTCTTAGAAGTCGTAGTTGGGGATCTATGTCTGCCATGGTGACTCAAAGTGAGATTTATTGTTAAACAGCACGTTGTATTTGATCAATGGACCAGGATGTTGCCCAGGGAGGGCATATGCGGGCTACGATGTGGGGTACATCTTCCCCACCTACCTAGCAATAGGACTGCTTACAGGGTAGGGTGCCCGCCCTGACAGTTCTCAGCGCTGATCGGTACCGTGTCGGTTGTAATCGGGTTGCCTTGCTTATTTCTCTCTTCATTACCAACAGAGTAAGACTCACTATATCATCTTCCTTTTCATCTTCATCAATTTATATGTCGGAAAAGCACAGCACCGATCAACCCTCACGAGGTACGCCCCGTCCCAAACTGACATTAACATCAAGTGTCTGATTAGGATTTCATCAGAGGATGCTGAAGGCATTCAGCCGAGATCTTCATGTGAAATCCCAATGCGCGAGCTTACGAAGGTCGACGGTCAAGAACATACATTAGATAAGACTGGTCTCGACGACTCTGGTCTCACCAGTATGTACCATACAGTATCTCTCAGGCTCGCCTGTCTTAATTAGACATCTAAACAGCATAATAGAGCCCGATATGTCTGCCCGTGAAGGAAATGACGATAAAGCGAAGAACTCAGGCCAAGACAAGGATGACACTCAAGAATGGGTGCTCGTGGACGGCCCTCTAAGATGGGAGCTCGTGGAAAGCCCCGACGAAGGCGAGCAGAATACATCCGAGACTACCAGGCGTTGGGAGAGTCACTTTGACTTCAGCATTGGCCGAGGACGGTGGAAGTACACGTTGTTTGGCTGGGATATCAAAGTTGAGAAGACGCGGGAGGTGAGATGGCATTGATATATAAAGAGAAACTGTTCGAACTTTACTGTCGGTTTAGGGTGCGTCGATGATCTTTCGCCTGATGGCGTTAAAGTAAAGACGAAATTGGTGTCAGAACGCAAACCCCCTGAGTCGGAGAAGATGCCTATAAGGCGAAATTGACAGGATCATGCAGGGGAGGTATACCTGACTGAGTTACCAACACCAACTGCAACCATTTTTTCCCGCTCTCTAGTCGGCGAGTACAGCACACACATGTACGCTTATGATTTAACTTGATACCGTGGAACTTTCTATAGCTTGAATTGATTTCTATGAATACCAGGTATATCCACTCTAGCGGTGTATACATTTCCCGGCGATCCCTCCGCGGCAATCGAGGTAATGAACAAAGTCTTCATATCCTTGCCGCCAAAGTTCGGGCACGAAGTCATCTTCGCGCCTGGAACCACGCATGTTGCGGTTATTTCTCCCTCGGGCGAGACCCTAACAAGCTTGCCCTGCGAGTTGGCGGCGGCCCAGATGTGGCCTTCTACATCGACCGCGAGTCCATCCGGCATTCCTCCATCCTCGAGTTTGACGAATAGCCGCCTGTTGCTCGCCGTGCCATTCTCGATGTCGTAGTCGCTCCTATAACAGCCAAGTGGTTAGAAATATCGCATATTATAATAATCAGCTTACTCTAGGGGCCATGGTGGTCGAAGGTATTGCCACGACAAAGAACGAGGGAGCGCGTACTGATAGATCTTTCCTTCGGGTGTATCACACGTATACATGATTTTACCATCGGGCGACCACACAGGTCCATTGATGACAGCAGCCCTCTCATCATCTTTCCCATCCGACATATCCTGGAGATTCCCCCCTTCATCAAGCCGCCACAACCGCCCAATCCTGCTCTCCTCATCCAGAGCCATGGTGCCAGCCCACCAGCGTCCGCGCGCATCGATGCCGCCATCATTCATACGCACTTTCTCATTCAGAGTCGCGTCTTCGGCGTGGCGCACATAGGCGATGGGCTTCATCGCGCCGTTGGCACAGTTGAGCAGCGCGAAGCCGAGGCGCGTCTGCACGGCGAGGATGTCCAGGCGTCCCTCGACGCTGTCGAGCCGCGTCACGGGCTCGTCGAGGTGCACCGTGTAGCGCCCGGCCCAGCCGCGCGACAGCGGCACGCAGTGCACGAGGCAGTTCTTGATGTCGACGAAGAAGAAGGTGTCGTCCTCCTGGCGGTACAGCGGGCTCTCGCCGAGCCCGGACCCGGACGGCAGCCATTCCTCGGCCGCGTATTCCTTCATGGTGGTAGTAGCAGCAGCATCAACAACAACATCAACATCAACGGTGGCGATGACTGTACTCTGAAACCGCGTGATAACGCTACTCTCTCCCTTTTCTTCTTTTCTTTCTTTTTCTTTGAAGACTTACCTGTTTCGTGATCTCGACTCAGCGTTCTTGCTTCCAAGGTTTTCTTCTTGTATATGTAAGGATCGAGTTAATGACGTCAAGTCTATGTCATTCTCAGCATAGCTGGATTTACTCTTCGGTCCGAAATCGCAAGAAAGAGACAATGGCTATATTTCACTAATTGTGGAATGATGGAAAGACTAGGTACCTAGTTTCCTTGCTCATTTCGAGGACTTGATCCCTTGCTTCGACTGAGAGTAGTATGGTAACTCACCGTCTCTAGTACTTTGGAGTTCCAGCCCCAGTCGGATGAGGCGGATTGATTCTCCCAGATCGTACTAGAAAGCCTTTCTCTCAATTATGTAATGCATGAATGAATGATATGATGTATTAAACTTGAGGCACCGATTTAAAGCTTGCGTCAATCTGCAAGAATACGCGAGAGAGGTGAGTGGTCTGGCAGGTAGGTTAGAGTTTCCTATCTCGCGACGCATGAACGTGCGCAAGCAGAGTTACACCTGTGGGCAATGCCATAAGAAGGTTATGAGCTAATCGTTATTTATTTTTGTAATACTCAACCGGCTCTGAATAACAAAATAGCAACCTTTCACCCCTCTGTGCAAGGTAAGCATTAGATTTCCCCTCTTAATTGTTGAAGCAATGCTTCAAGTTGCGACCTCGTGTTACTGTCTCGGGAGAACTGGTGGTGCACCAAATCCGCTTGCCGATTCGTGGGATTCATACTTCAATGTACACTCGGACCACCACTTTGGGACCCTAACAGCAGGTTTTCTTCAGAGAATGGTCCTGTTTTGAGTTTCCATTATCTTACTCCAGAGGGGCCTAGGCATACCTAAACCTTATCAGTTAATGCATTGAAGACTCACCTCATCACACTACCCTAAGGTTACCTAGGGGAGTTATCAGCGCCTACCCGTTAGATGGTATGTGGAACCATCCATAATCCCATAGTCCCTACAGGTAAGACAAGTCCACTAGACGGGGCCAATTGTACGCCTGTGGGCACCTATAATTCTGTACGCCTGCTTGCTGTCAGTAGACACCCAAGCTGGCCTATCTAGTCCCTATAGGGGTCTAGCCCCTGTAGGACAGTCTCAAATATAGGCCCAAAATGCACAAAGCGAATGAGAGAGCGAGCGAGTTGCCCTACTATTGCCTGCCCCATCTCACATTCCTCTCTCTCTGTCATCATATCATGCCGAGAGCAAAAGCCCTTTTTTATCTGTCTATCTATCTATCTGTCTGTCTGTCTGTCTGCCCATGTTCCAGCTCGACCAGGCAGAAGCTACCGGTAATGAATTCCCAGCATCATGGATTGTCGTCGCGCTGCTTGCTTGCTTCCTTTCCCTCTACCTAAGCTCTTTAGCTGGACTAACCTTATGCCTGCCTGGTGCGGCTCCCCATGCTCAGGCAGTTTGCTTGCGCCTATTCTCTCCTACTCCCCGTTCCTAGGTTGTGACATCCGGATTATCATAGGGACATCGCCGCACTTCCATATCCATGAATTCATCACCGCTACCTGGAGTTGATCATATACTCCATGGCAGCGTTAGCCACCATGGATGGGTTCCATCGCTATGCTAGCCTTCGGGTTTAGATAGCTACTGTCACAGATTTCCAGGCCCAGGGATTCCACGACCTCCGCAAAAAAGCTCCATTTAAGCATCCTAAGTGGATGCCCGGACGGCACATGGCTTTGACGGGGCTTGACAGGTATCTAAGCGCTTCACACATAGTTTCCGGAATTACACATATCGGCTAACGCATCTGTAGGATTGCTACCTAGGTAGTTACTTGCCGCTGATATAATCCTACTTTGCGCACCGCGAAAAAAAGCCCTCGACAATTACGATCGCATGCTAACGTCGAATTCGTGCCCTGGTGGTATTTGCATGTACCTCTCTCTGAGTCCACCGCGTCACGGAGATACGCCCGGCTTCGCCAGTTCTCATAATAGAGGGCAAGGTGTGCGGTTTTGATATCAACCCGACAGCTCCAGATCGAGAAACCGATCTAGCGGAACTGCAGTTGATCGAAAACGACCTTAGCCGAAAAAAGTGGTGCACGCAACCGTCTCCCCAAGTTTCCTCTCACCTTAACCTTTCCTGACTATTCTACATGGCGTATGTTCTTCCCGTCTTACCACGCCATTGTTCTCATGGATGATGATACTCATACAGCTTCAGCTCCTTCTCCAATTTTATGAGTACCTGTGCCGAAAGGTGCAGTTTTTGCGAGCAAACATCGCCTCGGAGATACGATTAGGACTGTTACTGAGACAGCTGGTCCTCGGAGGTGGGCAAAGCGCTTGATACTGCGACCAAGTGGTAACGGCAGGTGTTACACACGGTAGGAACTCTCCTTGGTATGTAAAAAAAAAAAACATCCCTTCATTCTTCTTCCGAGTCGCTTGACTCGCTTGTTTCAGCTGGCGGCGGCTCAGTGTCGGGTAACATGGGCTCTTGACTACCGCTACCATGTCGCTGGAGCTTGGCTTTGAGTTCGCGTAACTGCTCAATTTTGCGTTCCTGCTCATGCTTGTTCATAGGCTTATTCTTCTTCGCCTTCGGCAATCCACCAGGCTTGACCCTCGGTTCGGGTTCTGGATTTACAGCACTACTGTACTCAGGCTTTTTGGCAAGAGCCTGACGGATATTGGGATGCGCCTTATTAATAAGGTCATACAGTTTCCCGAGGGCGTCGGTCGTCAGAGAATCTATGTCCAACTCCATTTCGCCATCATCATTTTCCTGGCACAAATTAGTCCCCGCGTTTGCCCTCTCACAGACCGTGTTCCAAATGCAAGCAGAATCAAGACAATACGGGTAAGCTCAACTTGAGGTTGGTTACTTACATTCTGACCAGTGTCACGCTTGATGATTTCAACAGCCTTCGTCAACGTATTGCCGTCGAGCTCGTTAATACCTTCGGCTATGACCGCCTTCTCCAATGCTCCAATAGGTCGCTTCTTGGGCGCCGGAGGCTTCTTCTGGCCGCCAGCCGGCTTCTTTGATGTACCAACGGACCCTGACAATTTCTTGTTGCCACCGAGTGAGCCACCCCCGGTGGCCTTGGATTTATTCTTCGGGTTAGCGCCCTTCTTCTTTTTGGGCTTCTTCTCACTGAGGAACTTAGTCCTCTCCTCAACTATTTTCTTTTGGAGGACGGCCACCATCGATTGCTGGACCTCCATCATTGTGAGGTCTGGCTTCTTAGAGTTAAGTAGTTGGTTGAGTTTGTCTTGCTCCTCATTCAGTCTCTGTTGAAGACTTTGAATTGCATCGTTCTCTTCCTCTTCTCCGTTACCGTCGCTATCGTCATCCGACTCAGCTATGCTCCGCTCGGGACTGGCGGCGGATGCGTGCATTGTGGACGGGGCCGCTGCAGGGTAATGTCGCTCCATCCACCTATCCTTGCCAGCCAGTTGACTCTTGAGGAGCTCTTCTAGCTGTCTTGCCTGATTGGTGACATCGTGATCTGGACCGTTGAAGATCTCGGAATTATGGACAATAAGCCTCATGTCCTTCTCAAGTTCTTTCATAGTCTTGTATTCTCCGTCATAGTTCTTTTCCGTCATAGTGGCAAGATCCATTGGTTTTTTAATGACCTTGAAATAGTTGGGAATGTTCAAGGCTACGGGATCTACGGGCGCGAGAAACCACTGATTAATCGCGTAGTGTTTGACCTTTTTAACCTCGTCCAGAACCATGTCGAAAAAGCGCTGTTCGGGGTCCAACTTCTTCTTGCGGCTGGCCTTCGAAGCGTATTCGGGATCACGGTTTTTAGGTGGATGAATCGGTCGCTTTGGTCTATCGCTATCGTCTCGCGTCGAGTCACGTCGAATCTGGGGGATACCTGATGGAGGGATTGCGAAGGCTTGCGCAGTAGTCGAGGCTGGAGTAGGCAGAGATTGATCTGGCTTCGACTTCGGACTCGGTGCTGGGGCGTGTGTCTGCGATTGAGACTGACGGCGCGGCTGGTGGGTCGCAGCACGAGGTTCCGTGTGACGAGTGGGTTGGGCCTTACCTTTCTCGGGCTTGACAGGTGCTTTCGTGTGGATGATCTCAGGCATTCTGACCAAGATGTAGTCTCTTACCTGTGCTGCAGCACGCGAAACATCATGGAGAACACCGTTGAAAAGGACAGCGTTCTCGTAGAGCTGATTGACATCGGCTTTGAACTGACCATAGTTGGCATATTTATCCTCCCGGAGTTTAACTTCCATAAGAGAGATGTCAATAGGATTATCGATCTTCGCGCTGTAGTCATTCCACAATCCAGGCCACAATTCCTGCACGGACTTTCGGAAGTTGCCGCCATTTTTGGTCTTCTTCACATTGGCGAGAACTTCCCGTGTCCTTTTGTTTTGGTGAGGCGTGATTGGTAGATCATCCGGAATCGCCAAGTCCAACTCTCTACTTCCTGCTAGTTGAGCGGCTGCATCGGCATCAGCACTACCAGCTACCACCAGCGAGTCTAGTGTCGTTTCACCGGCATCTTCTGTTCTGGCCCGTTTGGCAGCTGGCTCTTCTGCGTCGTCTTCTTCGCGCTCACGGGGTACCTTTGATGGGGATGTAACAGACTCAAGCATAGGTACATCTTCCTGCGTGGGAGACGTGGTTTCTTCCTCTTGTGTGGCCTTGATTTCAAGCTTTGATATATCAGCGGGCTGACTGGAGTCGGGGGGAGACGAGGCAATCGGTGCATCGCTCACAGTGGACGTGTTATTGGTGTTGTCAGTGTGTTCTGCACTCGATGCTAAGTCAGGCCGCTCTGTCGCAACATCAATATCCATGGAGTCTGTAGGAGCTGCGGCTGTTGGATCTTCGCCATCAGGGTCATTCCCCTGTGAAGCTTTAGGGTCGAGATCAGATTTCTCCTCAGTAGAGGCGATCGCGTCCTTGTCAGCCCCTTCTTCCTTAGCTGGAGGCGGGGCTTCAGGTGCACTCGCAGCGGTAGAATTGTTGTCGTCGCCCATCTTTGGTGCCGATTCCTTTTCCGCCTCGGTTGTTCCATTTGGCTCCTTCATTTCGACATCGGTGGTTGGCGTTGGGTCAGGAGCAGATTTCGGCGAAGATGAGTCTGGCAACTTGTCATCGGCAGCAGTTGTGTCAACATGCTCAGTAGATTTTGCTCCCTCACCACCCGACTGCGTCACCTTTGGTGTGTTACCATTAGTTAGAGGCGTGGCGTTGGGTTGCGCTGAATCTTCATCGGACTTGAGGTCCCTGTCTCGTTTGAGTAACTAGAAGGTATATAAGGTGCAAGTAGTGATGGCTTACCTGTCCACAGCCTTCGCGACGGGCTCATCAACCTCCATTTCTTCAATCGGCGTGGGCTCTGCTGCCTTGTCCTTTGGAGAGAGGCTCTGCGGCTCTTTGGAAGCCATGTTCGCCGTTTATCAAGGCGCCAGGCGCAACACGGGGAACCAAAAATCTAGTGCTCGACTGCTAGATTGAGTGTCCGTGCATGAATGATGGCTCGAAGAATAGACCTATCTAGTATCACTTAGCCGAGGTGTGTTCGCATAGCGTAGGAAATAATGATTGAGAAAATGCAGTTGTAGTACAGATGAGAGAAGATGAGCTTGCAAATAAATAAGTGGTGACCTGTGACTTTGGGAAGGAAGGAACCGGGATGAAGCAGCCAGTAGGGTGCGCATGGGAATACAATATGACAGAAGGTAAGAATAAGGGTAAGCGACAAGGAGACAAGAGCCTCCTTCCACAATGCGACAATATGGGATATCAATGGAGGACATTGGTGAAGTGGCTGGTCTCCTTACGCGAAAGGAAGGCTGGGGGACGCTGTCGCAGATGCTCGCATACCTTAACCACTAGGGCAGGCACGAGCTCGGGAGTAGGTAGATGCCGTACCTATTGTATAGACATAGAGAGATAGTGGTGGTCTGTGCACTATCCTGATCGCGCCTGAGTCGCGTGGTCAGCAGGCGACGGGATGCTGTATCACCACGGAGGCTTGAAAAGGAACAAGGTGTAGCGGTGATCAACGATGGAGACAGACACAAGGGAGTCGGGATACAAGGTGAAGGAAGGATGATAATGAAAGGGCCAATGAGGTGAATCAATTGAGTCTCGCCAGTTAGTCAGCGAACTGAACGGCCGACGACTGGGGCCGGAGTCGGCGCAGGATCCGGACAGGTATGCGAAGGTGCACCGGCCTATCAAAGTCCGCAATGCACTTTGTCTGGATCGAAAAGGTTGCGTAGGGTATGGAAGGGAGTGCTTCTCGATGCTCTGGCCATGAAGATCTGATCATGGAGATACATAGATGCACAGGTGTGCAAAGAAAAGTAGATAGAAGAAAAGTAAAAACCGATGAAGAGGAATTGAAAAGTAAAGCAGGGTGTGAATAAAAAACCAGTCTCAGAACGGAATAATAACAAAAGTAAATATTATTACCTACCTCAAAGGAACTGATAGTAATACAACTGGTATTGATGAGGCAGCAGACCAGAAACCACTTTGACCGAGCGGTCGAGTTGGAAGGCGTGTCCTGAATAAGCGGTTTGTAGAAAATTAAGTTACGAGGTTTTGCGCCGATGAGTCTCACGATGCCACTTTGAGAGGCGTCAAAAAGAGAGTGTGTGAGAATGGGTGAGTGGAGTGGTGCGGCCAATGCGGGAGCTTGCGATTGGAGAATTTGGTGAATCCGGTTTGGAGAAAATAGGCGAACCAGACTGGCAGAACTTTAAGAAAAATGCAAAGAAGTGAACAAGGTTTTAATGCGCGATGCTAATCAATTACTAGAAGCGTTTGCTTGTGAAAGCGTATTAAATGGGATGGAAGTACAAAGGTACTTTGAGCTTTTGAGGTTGTGATGTTATTGTTGTTCTTGTATTGTGCCGGTGCTTCGGACTTAAGGCGCTGGTTGGCTGGTTGGGAAGAGGCACGCGCGCAGCGGAGAGGGGGGAGAGGCAGGGAGAAATAGGAGGGAAGGATAGAAAAATACTTGGGAATTTCGGAGGTGTCTTTTTCGCGTCAACTCAGACTGGTGCATGCGTAGGCGGAGAAAAATCGCGAAATCTTTTGGCTCTGGGGCCCGGTTTCTTATTTGTACAGACGCGCCAACGCCCCAAGTCGCCCAAAATCACTGGCCACTCCACCCAGCCGGAGCCCAGCATCTTCGACAAGGGCTGTGGCGGAGAAACGCCACGGGAGTGTCCATAAGGGCGATCCAGTGGCCAATCAAACCGCCCCTACTTATGCAAAAGAGGGTCCTCGGGTTCCGGGGGCAGAAGGGCACAAAAAGACGTACATTTTACCTTCCCGTGCCCGCAGCTCAGCGGCGAGTCAGTACCTAGGCACCTACATGTAGGTATAGATTTGAGCTCCCGAACTCCGCTCTCTACAGTGACACAAAAAGAGCGAGTGCGCTGCGGTGCATCAAAGCTTGCCGTTCTTACCTTCGACCCTTGGACCTTTGCATGGTTGCGCGCAAAGCTATCGCGGTTCATCAAGCCGCCTTGATGTACACCGACAGGGGCAAGGAGAGAATAAATGTTGCTTGCCTAGTCGGGCGACTTGCGACCAATCACAGCCCGATCGCATTTGAACCTTCAATGAATACCCCACCACACAATCCAATCATGACGCGTACTAATGAGACCCTGGCCATTGAGGAAATGACGGAAGCCACACAGACTCCAGTTGACCAGATAATTCTGGCACCGGGTGTGAATGTATGAAAAGTAGGTTTGAGTCATGCATGGGTAGCTGGTCCATCACATGACATGATTATAGAGAATCCATTCGAGCGGTTTCAATAACTTGAGGATAAATAGGCTTAGGTCTAGAATAGAACAATGTTTTTTGCGTGTGTTGGATTTAAGGACTCGATTGAGGTTGCCAAATTTGTCAAGGATGCGCGTTGAATCGCGATATAAGCGAGGGAAGAGACAAAATTGATGATCAAAAATGTTGAGAGAAGGATTCCCAAGTTATGGTCAAATGTGGCAGGAATTGGCCTGTAGCTGCCAGTTTCTTTTCAGCTGTCGGTGGCTGCGCATTAGGACGCCAGCTGAAAATGAAGATAGTAGAGAGGCCGGACAGTGTAGAGGCTCTGGTATATCTACTGTATGCACTTTATGTAGAGGCTGAGCGCCGAGCGGAAAAATCTTCGTCCCTATCACGATAAGCGCCTATCTCACTACGACAGGCCTTATCAGCAAGCAAAAAAGTTCCAAGTCAATTGACCGAAAGGTCGCTGGTGCTATTCCACCTGTCTTAAAGCCAGCGCTCCACGAATCACTACCTGGACAAAAGCATTGACATATTGCATTGTTCTATACGCATCAGCGCTTAATCAGTTTCATCATTTCTTCTCTCTTCTTTTGTAATAACAACACTCCAATAGCCATGTCGACCAAGCGGAAAGCATCCGCAAAAATTGCCCACCCAGTCGTGAGGCAGAGTGCGAAGAAGCCTCTCAAGCCTCAAGTAAACCACTCTGAGACAGCTGTGTCGGTTGTTGAAGGCTCGAAAGCCGATAACTCAGCTCCCACGGAAGCTATCATAGAAATATCAAGCGATGCGGACAGCAGCGAGTACGAAGTTTCAGACCATGAAGCAGACCGCACAAACGATGACGACGCACACGACGACGACGCACACGACGCACAACCCAAAGATACCACATCTATTCCTCGAAGGCCAACGGAAGGCTTACCACATAAGCATAGCGAAGACAACAGCGCTGATATCCCCATGGCTGATTCGAATATTCCCAATGACGCCGAATCGGATCAAGAATTGGCGCAACCTACATTAGGTGAACTTGCTCGCGCGCATGGCACAATAGATGTTCCTTCGGCCCTGACGCCCCCATCCGATGCTGTCGCTGCCCAAGGACGAGCAATAGCACCTCCAAGCCATTCGTCATTAGGAACCGTCCTTTCCCAAGCACTTCGTACCGATGATGCAGATCTCCTCGAATCATGTCTTCACGTTGCTGACGGCAACACAATCGAAAACACCATTCAAAGGCTTGACTCTACACTCGCAAGCATTCTCCTTACCAAGTTGGCTTCCCGAATGCACCGGCGGCCGGGCCGAGCTGGTAGCTTGATGACCTGGGTCCAGTCTACCCTTGTCTGTCATGGAGGCGCGTTGGCTGCACAACCAGGACTTGTAAAAAGGCTGAGTGAGCTGCAGCGCGTGCTAGACGAGCGCGCGAGGGGTCTTCATTCGCTGCTGGCTTTGAAGGGGAAACTCGACCTTATGAACGCGCAATTAAAATTGCGACGACAACAGTGGAACTCCGAGGCCGATGAGAACGTACAAGATGAAGAAGGAATTATCTACGTTGAAGGAGAAGATAGTGACGCCGATATGGTCAATGGTTTAATGGATCTGGACGACGATGAGCTACCGGTCACAAACGGAATAATGGATGACGAGTCAGAGGATGATGATCTACAGAGTAATGCATCGGGAAGCGAAGAGGAGCTTGATGCTGAGGAAGAATTGGATGAAGATGAGGTTAATCACGACGATATTGAGTCCGAGGAAGATGATAGTGAGGGAGAAACTGGCCCTGAACCGCCTTCCAAGAGGTCGAAACCCTCGAGAGGCAGGTGAGGAAGCCAATAGCAATGAAATGTTGAATATTAAATTCTGGAACAAGAGAAAGATACCCATTGCATCCGTGCCTCTCACATACTTGTTCGTTGCAAAACGTCCCATCTCTCCGCCAGATATTGGTCCCTGGAGCCAGTAACAATTAGCGTGGATCTTTCTCTCTCTCTCTGTCTCTATCGCGGAATTCATCTTAAGCAAGAAATACTCTGACCAGCCTAGCAAGAGTCAGTCAGCAAGAGTCAGTCGACAGTTTCCCTAGACTAATATGTCAACACAAAAAGAAGCTGCAGACGGGCCGCAAGAATATCTGCCTACATAACCTACTAAGTACATAAGGTCTCACGTTGTACTAGATGTAGCTTTCCCCCACTGTCCATGTAAACCAAGACTGGACAACAAATATCATGTCCTACTGCTTTCCGGCCCTGGTGGTGCATCGGGCGGTCTTTTAAGTATATCTATTTGGATACAGATTTCTACCTGCAGTTTGCATAAGTTTTTAAGACATTTACAGGTGAGATTCTAGGCAAAGCTTACCCAAGCACTTAGTGAACCAGAGCAGCTCCCGTTCCTGGAATCTTCCAGGTTACCTTAGCGTATCTGTCATATGTACCTAAGGTGTAGCTACCCCACTACTATATAGGCAGCTTGGGTTCTTGGGACGCACTAATCCACTAATTAACCTTAGACCCCTGCCGCGCGTTACCCGCGTTGTCAAAGAAAAATATCTAGTGTAGGCATTTGGAGATACCATCAATACTCAAAAGTTCCAAATCCATTTCGTCTGAGCTGATTAGAGCTGCTTCTGCATCGTTTGCTTCCTCGTTTTTGATTTCTTTTCTTTGAGCAATAACACCTCAAGATGGTAGAATGTCCGGCTTGTATGAAGCAGGTACAACCATCTAAAATCAACGACCACTTAGATTCAGGTTGCGCATCGTTCGTCATCGAAAACCCGCCCGGATCGTCTCCCTGCCCTGCAACATCGACTTCGAGTCAAGCGAATGGCTCCATTCCAGCCACACAAAAACGACCCGCTTCCAGCTTCTTCCAGACACCATCAGCCAAACGACAAGCGACACCAAACGCAGTTCTCACGCCCATAGTCAACGGTAATATTGGGGCTTCAAAGCCAAATCCTGCGGTGAAACGATCCTATGACGATGGCCCCGGCCACGACTCTTCCGACGCCGATGTCGATGGCGATGGCAGTACTACCATCAAATCAGATGATGTCCCTCCTGCGCCGCGGAGCCCCGTTGCGAAGAAAGTTAGAACCAAGACAAATCGCGTAGCACCCTTAGCCGAGCGTATGCGTCCAGAAAACCTGGACGAGGTATTCGGCCAGGAGCTCGTTGGTCCTAACGGGGTGTTGCGTTCTCTCATCGAAACAAACCGCGTGCCTTCGATGATATTATGGGGTGCGTCAGGCACCGGCAAAACCACGATAGCGCGCTGCATAGCAAACCAGGCTGGGTCACGTTTTATCGAGATGAACGCCACGAGCTCCGGCGTCGCAGAGTGCAAGAAGTTGTTTGCAGACGCCGCGAACGAGTTGGCATTGACGGGGCGCAGGACGATAATATTCTGCGACGAAATTCATAGATTTTCTAAGAGTCAGCAAGACGTCTTCCTCAAGCCCGTAGAGGCTGGCACCATCACTCTGATCGGCGCAACAACTGAGAACCCTAGCTTTAAGGTTGTGAATGCGCTGCTATCGAGATGTCGTACCTTTACACTACAGAAACTAACCACAGAGGATATTAAACGGATTTTGGCGCGGGCGCTGCAATCCGAGCTTTCCCTTACATCATCAACGGCGCCACCTCCACCGCTCGATGAAGAATTCCTCTCGTACCTCGCCAACTTCGCAGATGGTGATGCTCGAACAGCCCTCAACTTGTTAGAGCTTGGTATATCCCTCGCACACCGGGGCGAGGTGACTAAAGAGGAGATGAAGGCATCCTTAACAAAGACGCTGGTTTACGATCGCGCCGGCGACCAACACTACGACACGATATCTGCATTCCACAAGGCCGTCCGCGGCTCGGATCCTGATGCTGCGTTATATTATCTTGCGCGGATGTTACAGTCAGGTGAAGATCCCTTGTTCATTGCACGTCGTATGGTCGTGATCGCGTCCGAGGATGTTGGGCTTGCCGATAACTCCATGCTGAGCTTAGCAACGTCAACATTCACGGCCACGCAACAGATTGGGATGCCGGAAGCGCGCATCCCATTAGCACACTGCGCCGTGTCCCTATCGCTGGCACCTAAGAGCACGCGGGCATACCGCGGCCTGAACAACGCATTCGCAGCACTGCGTGAACCTGGTGTCGCGGCCTTGCCAGTTCCCATACACCTGAGAAATGCCCCGACACGGTTGATGCGCGAGTTGGGCTACGGCAAAGAATATAAGTATAATCCCAACTACAAAGATGGGAAAGTCAAACAAGACTATCTACCTGAAGAACTGCTGGGCCGTAAATTCCTGGAGGATCGAGACTTAGGAACTGAAGTTGATCCTGATCTGGTTATGACAGATGCTTAATCCATTGGTAATGGGCGTTCTTGGCTGGTGAGTTGGTTACCTAAGGCACCGCGTCATAAGCGGTAAAAGGATAGGAAATGGAATCGTGCGCATAGTTCGTTAAGAGAACCTAACAGGTCGGGTTTCGAGCCGTCTATGTAAATACCATGAAAATATACACATAATAATGCCTTCGACAGTGACTATTCATCAACCTGACGTTCCGCTACGGGCTGGTGCTGAGACTTCAGAAGAAACTTAAGCTTAACGTTGGTACTCACTGATGGCTACTTGTCTATTGGCTAGCCGGCGAGACATCTTTCCCGATCAGGTATCCCAGCAAGCACTTGTCTTTGCACGGCATCTTTTATAAGGCGGGTAGCTAGATGAACGCCTCAAGGCGATCGGTGGGAGATGCCTCAACCAGATCACATCCCAGAGGTGACTGATACTTTTCACGAGATGGGGTCAATACTGCGAGGTGAGTTTTAGCGTCGTGCTCGTCCGTTTAATGAATGGGTTTTCAGCTTCGGGTTGGTGCATGAGGATCGGTGCACTACCTATGGATATATGGGTGTTGGCAATGTACATGATATGATGTTCTGCTTCACTTTTTCAATGGGACGGTAGCACGGCATAAGGCAACACAGCAGTGGTCAGGACCGGAATCCTTGTCGACTGCTACTAATATTTTTCATGATCTTGCATCTTGTTTGTGTATCACCATCACCATTGATCATCCGGGGATTCTCGCACTCGCTTTATATCAATGGGCGCTGCTTACATGGCCTTCGCTTTACACTTTGAGTGTACACGGGATGGCCAAGACATTCTGCCGGGGCCCTAACATTGAGTTTTTGTTAGGCACTTTGGTGTCCAGATGTCTTAGTAAAAGTATGCAAATTATGCAGTCGCGCGGTAATACACAACTGTACTGGAGTAGAGGTCCTCGGGGACATATCCCTCGCTGGTATTCTCCCAACAGATGATAGCTGATCTATGTGCTATTAATAAGCGCGATTCCCGCTTTTGCTTATATAAATTTGTGCTTGAAACTGCCGGTCGAAGCGGCGTGGCCACATTCTATGGCGCTGCAGGCAAGTAAATATGCTCAGGTCTAATCCGACTAACGCCGTCCTATGCATGAGAGTGTACATCCAGCCGTTTGTGTAATTATTTCGTAAAACGCTCATACAATCCATTATACCATGAAGGATTCGCCACAACCGCATTCCTCCTCTATGTGAATGTTAGAACTATCGCCTGTACACAAGCCTTACTTGGGATGACTTACTTATGTTTGGGTTCCGGAATATGAACCGCTGGTTGAGCTTATCTTCTATCCAGTCCATCTCACTCCCGATAATGCTGAACAGGGCTTTGCTATCAATCACAACCTTGACACCGTCTTGTTCCACTACCTCGTCAAACGCACCGGGCTTGTCGATGTATTCGAGATGGTACGCCAGGCCACTACATCCCCTGTTCCGTACGCCGACCTTGATTAATTTGGGCTCTGGCTGATCCAGCAGCTGGCGCAGTTGTTCCACGGCCGTAGGGGTGAGTTTCAGCGCCGCCTTCCGTGGTTTAAACTTGCGCTTGGGTGGGACGGGTTTGGGCTTTTGCGCCTCTTGTTCTGATGCTACGGCTGGCTGTGGCGGTATTTTAGGTTCAGCTGGTGGTCGTGTTTCGTGTACAAGTGGTACGGGGTTTGCGATGGATGTCTCTGGTATTGGCTCGTTGCGAGGCGACGACGGCAGTCTCGAGGGTAGAGGGTATGACTGGAAAGGCGAGGAAGATTGGTGTTTCTCCGGTGTTGCCCATGACTGTGTTTGCGAAAACCGTCGTAGTATATGTAGACACGGTCGCGGGGACGATATTATGCTGGCGTTCAAGCAGTTAAGCAGAACACCCGGCGTCCGCTGCAGCGCCATCCTCGGAGGACTCATCGTAACTTTTAGGGAGCCGAGGCTAAATCATACGTGGGCTGTCGCATAGGATCAGAGAGGCGAAAATGACGCAAAGACAATGTCCCGTGAGATGGATACAGGAGAATAATGTAGGATAAAGGACCAAGAGACGTTCGTATGTACCCTTCAAATTATGTATCGACTTAGGGGTTGTGGATGTATGTCGGACGGAGGCTGCCAATTGTTGGGCGGGATGGCGAAGAATGGTCCGATATTGCTTTCAAAGCATCCCGGCATCTTATGACTTATGACATCGAAGCTGCAAAAGCTGCCCCATTTCTTGCCGAAAGCCAATCAGACCCGGTCTATTGGTCAACTTCTGTTCGGCCAGGTGGGCAATCCTCGGGTAGGCTCTCTTGATAACATATGGCCCTATCGCTACCGTGCGTTGACAGTCTGCAAATTTAATCACACTGTATATGCAACAGCAGAGCACAGGTCCGGTCAGCGGACTTCCGCAGCGTGCGCCTAGTCTAAGTTGGTACGAAGGCCAGGTACTTAGGTGTTACCGCTCACTCCATGTCGCATACGGTACGGTAACTATCATCGTCAACAGCGCTCCTTCAATCAATGCGCGGCGCTAAGTGCAGCTTGGTAAATACTTACCTACCGGTAGCATGACAGGATGACCATTTCGATATCGACTGTCTCCCGTCTCTTCCCATCCGACTATGGAAGCCTCTCCTTTGACACAACAGGCACGCCCTGAAATATTCCAGCAGAAGATTGTGAAGCTATACGAGGCTTTGTTCCAGGTTCGGAAGTTTGCTATCCCCCAAGTGAGACATGAGAGACCGGCATGAACTGACGATACGATCCCAAGGTACGTTAGAACTAGACGTGCGATCAGTAGAGTTTTGTCAATCGGGGCGCTGATCCCCTGTCGGCAACTAGGACGATGTCGACGCCGAAAGCGACAAGTCTGAGGGCTTCTGGCGCGAGTTCTTCCTCTTAAAGCCCGACCGGGCGTCGCTGTTGAAGATACTTGACGGATTCGGGCCCGACGATTTAATACACCTCCAGCCCCAGACGCGCCGGCTTTTCTTCCGCGCAGTCGCATGTCTCAAGACGGGAAATAGTACAGCGGTCTTACACGCGCTTGAGGTGGGAATTCGACACCATGCCCGGCCCAAACATACCAGCTTTAACTAATGCGACACAGACACTTACTACTTTCTTCTCCGCCGTTCTCCCCAAAAAGTATACGAACCTAAGTTCAGACATAATAGCAGTTCTGGCTGGCCTCGACCATGTCGACACCGTCTTTACGGACTTTGTGGGCGCACTAGACAGTATCATTCGCAATGGAAACACTCGTATGTTTTTCGCCATCCTAGGAATGTGGCATAGTTGCTAATGCAGTGATTCCATAGTTGAGATTCGACAACGAGCAGTTGAAGTTATACTGTCTATAACATCTGGCGCTTACCAAACCAGTCTGTTGACATACTTCATCCAGAGGGATCTTTTCCCAGCCATTATGAAGGTCAGATACTTCTCAGCATACATTTGCAATATTACTTACACAATGTAGTTCATTCAAGACTCTGATTCGTCGGATATGGCTCTGGAGCCCTTCATCTTGCTCGGACTTCTCGCGAATTATAACAAATTCGAGTTTCAAAACCCATACCAGCTGCGACTCAATGACTTTGTCAATGAGATAGCCATAAAGAAGATTGTCCGATGCGTTGGTCAGACCTGTAAAGACTTGAGAGGCCAATACATCGATATTCTCGAGGATCTACCCGAGGGATGGTCATTATCACACACACTTAGCATGATAGGGTTGGGTAAGATCACTCCTGGTGCCAAACCCAACCAAAAGACAAGCTACGATCCAGAGGCAGCAAAGCAGATGTTTGCTAAACTGTGAGTTTTCCATCCCGTATTACGCTACTATAGCTAACCCCTGCCAGCCCCGGTGAAGAAGCAGCTGTGCTACTTGGCACATACGATTTTAGTCACGCCAATAAGCTCTTCTGCTTCAACCTGGTGACAATGTCTGCGGATAAGGGCGAAGAACAGCCAATCTCTAGCCTACTTTCCCTAACTTCCTACCTCCTCCAACATGCGTTTCTTTCGAACAGGGCTACAAGCTATGCACATCTTAGTCTTATGGTATTTCGACTGCTTATCGAGGACCAACTATTGTGCAAACGTATCTGTAGCGAAGACTGTAAAGTATCGGTACGATTATGTCGCCAACGGCAACCTTACCTCCCGATCGTCAAGGGTGAGCGTATTCTCGCCACAAGTGTGCTAGACACCATGATTGATGGCATCAACCACAACCTTCGCCGGAGGTTAGATGTGAGCCTTTACACGCTCTGCGTTGGCATTACATTACGAATCATATCTTACCTGTCGCGGTCTCGAACGCGTATACAGTACCATTGGTCCGAATTGTTCCGCTCGCTCCTGGCGCTTATTCGATTTCTGACCACGTACGCAAGCGATCTCAAGACCTTACCGCACTTTGAGACTTTATTAGATCTTGTCGTGAATCTTCTAGCCTTATCACTCTCTGCTGGCGAGGCCTTTCTTCCAACCCCGGCCGCATACGACGATCTATTCTACAAGGTTGTGGAAAGCGGCGAGGTTCTAGTAAAGTTTCGCGATACGTACAATTTATCAAAACGACCCTCAAATTCGATAGATACTCTAGTCAACGTCACGGCACACTACAAGAGTTTGCTAGATTCTGGGGGCTCGAAGAAGAATCTCACGAGTACGCAAGTGGCAGAAGTCATCAAGCAAGGTTACGAGACCCTAAGTATCCAGACGAAGGAAGGACTGGATGGATGGGAGAGATATCGCGAAGCGGATGACCGAACACTGTTGAAAAAGATGGCGAGAGCCACAGTTATGGATGTTAAGATTATGGTACAAGTTTAGGAAGAGTGTAATGATCTAGCATTGTTAATTGTGAACATTGTTCGGACAATGCCTCAACCGAACATCAGTACTATTGCGGCTTATTGGGTTGATACTGCGCACCTTCAGCCAATGATTCTTCCTAGACAAGCTATCCCTAAAACAAGGGTCTTCTCAATATTTTCCGTACTGATACTGGCGATCCATTGGGGCTGTCACGACGTTGCATTACAATACCGGACAAATTCGACATACCTTAGGCACCCGGAAGTAGTGGCTCCGAATAGACAGGACACGTCTGAAGTCTTCACCCAGAGCTACACCATCAGGAACTTATTCACGATGCATCATTGCGTTCGTCAAATGGCGAGTATCGTGCCGACGTTAGCAGATTGACGAAACGCGTTATATCGTCGCTGAATCCACATTCGATCAACTCAACGCCGGGTTGCTTTCAGACTAACGGCTCGGCTCGGCAATGTCCCGGCATTCCCGTCTTTTCCGTCCGCCAAGTATCTCGGCGGTAGCCAAGATCGCCCTATTCGCCTTCATAGCTCCCTGGCTGTGGAGTCTTCTCTCTCCTATCTTCGCGCCGTATCTACCGCACGCTCTTCGCCCGTCGACCCCGGAGAATGCTGCGCCCTATCCTGAATATGAATGTCGACCTCACCACTATTCGACTGAACTCGTCTCGCTTGACCCGCTCCTGATCTATATCGAGAACTTCCTGCGTCCGTCTGAGATCACGGAGCTGCTTGAGGCGGGCGAGAGCGCGTTCTCGCCTTCGACGGTGTTTAAGAATGGGCGGTTGACTGGGACGCCGGACCGCACTTCATCATCCGCGGGCTTGCCGCGCGATAATCCTACGGTGGACTGTGTGCTTTCGCGCGCTCAGGGGTTTATGGGGAGTATGATTGATCCGAATAAGGATGACAGTAAGCAGTTTTCGAAGTCACTTCTTCGTTTTGGCTACGGTTAAACTATGAGATTTGTAAGGGCGCTTCCTGATTACGAGAACAGTTGGTCCCCCACAACTCGTGCGTTATACCGCCGGTCAGCGCTTCAATAAGCATCACGACTGGTATGACACACCCCAGCCGACGCGCAAGGGGATGCGTGGCCACGGTAGAACGTGGAACCGCATGGCAAGCTTCTTCGCTATACTCGAGGACGACTGCAAGGGTGGGGAAACATGGTTTCCGTACATCGATAACACGCACTCTCGCAGAGATGACGTCCACCATCTCTGGCGAGCACATGAAGAGGGTGGACTCGCCTTCAAGCCCGTAGCCGGGAACGCTCTCTTCTGGGTCAATTTGCATCCGAATGGGACCGGTGATGACCGCACTATCCACGCGGGATTGCCTGTTACCGAGGGGTTGAAGACGGCTATGAATATTTGGCCTAGGAAGTTTTACGACTGAAAGGAGGTCTTCATTGGGTAATTACTTGTCGTTCTCGGAGGGAAGAGTATCGGCGTACGGGGGTAATCATTTAACATTTACACTAATCTTCATTAACCTTGAATATAGGGCCTTTGACACCTTATTCGCTTCTAAATATAAATACCGTTCAACCGTGCGAGTAGTGTCCTTGATACCTCCGTATTCTAATCACACACCACATCCTATTAGTACGCCGTGGACTTAGCCGAGTTCGGGGTGAAGCAGCTATTTCATTATCTAAGAACAAGCACTCATACACGATAGTGAAAAGAAAATGAACAAGCCAGGACATTCTAGTACTCTCTGCATTCGAATTTCGATAGCCTGGAAGCCAGACGTCCGAGGCTTCCACCTGACCCTCAGCCAACCTAGCGATTCCATGGGCAACCTTGCACGGCGGGCGGCCCGTGAAACACACGCCTTTATTCTCCTTTGAAGCCATATAAGAAAATTCATAAAACCAAACGTTAATGTGAACCCCGCGCTGGTGACATCTACCTAGGTACCCGTACTATTGGATCTATAAGCAACCAGTCCAAAAATAGCAGTGTTACTTCCATTCGGCATACCTAGGGCCTCTTCAAGGCACCAGTTTACTATGTTTTTCCGCACAATTTATCGCCCTGTTCAAAGAAAAAGCTAAGTGTGTTTGAGTTCAGTGGATGTGGCATGTGTCTTCCTTGGAGTCATGGGCTGTTAGCCCTAGCCATCTCTAGTCACGATAACAAGGTCCTTACTAGCCTATTCTGAAGTGAAGTTCCTTTCTTATGTCACCTAGTATCTCTTTCTAGTACGTCGATATCAAAGAGGGGTTGGCTGAGGTGGCAGTTTTTCTGTGCCTCATTCTGCCACCTGGATTCCGGTACTATCCGCCATGCACAAGGCTACTCAAGGAAGTTTCTCAGATACAATCCATGGCCTCGCCGGAATATGGAAGGGAAAGAGCCTGAATGCCTTGGGGAGCATTTGCTCCCTGAAAATGTTCCGAGAACCTAAATTGCCCCTGAAATTGGCACTCGGTATCGCACTCTTCATGCCGGTAATTTACTGGTGGTACTCGATGAAGGGAATACATGTTCCTTTCGGAGCGGGGAGCTTCAAGTATTCAGGCTCGAATCTGACCTGGCACTCAAAAACGGAGTCGAATGTGTTCGAAGATGCGACCCAGAGCAGCGTTACCGACGGTTTGAGAATGGTGGTTTTTGGTGGAGGCGACGTCGCGACGCCAGCTCTCTCAGCTAGGAAGTGGAATGCCCAGGCTTGCGAGTGGACAGAGGTTATGTGTCGAAAGGTAACATTCCTGTGATTGCTGACATTGATGACGCTGACGAATTCGTAGCTGGGATGCGATACCTACCTCTCTTTCATTCCACTGACAGACGGCATGGGCGGTGCGGTCATGTCAAACCAGTTTGTCGATGGCGCATACAAGCGTGTATCTGCCTCCTCGGTCGTCCTGGATAAAGATGACAATACGGTTAAACTAGATTATTCTTGGATACCGGAGCAATATCCAAAGCCCTACCAGCATGATTTGGCCGCCCAGATTGACTACTTCCTCGCGTCTTCTCGATCACACAGAGCGTCTACCGAAACGCTGTGGGTCTTTAATGTTGGGTATTGGGATATCTGGTATCTCACAGCTTTGCCACGCAAACTCGCAACTGAAGTGCTTGATTCGAGCATCCGAGATCTCCTCTTTCAAATCGAGAGATTGTATCAGGCGACGGAAAACCGAGAGTCGGTCATATCCCCGCGGCCGTTTTCTCACCTCCACGTTTCTGATCCTACAGATACGGGGTCCAAAGCTGCCGACATCCCGCGCGCACCTTTTCGCATATTCCTCACTAGAGTGTTCGACATATCACTGACGCCCGGATTCACGAGCACTCGCCCAAGTCCGCCTCACCCGCACTCGATCACCACTCAACTACGCAACGCAGCGTTCTTAACCAAGTATTGGAACGCTCTACTCGACGCATCAGCGAAAGAGTGGCTGGCTACGTCGGACCCAGAAGACTGGCCGGTTACGGATAAAATAGATATACAAGTCATCGAGGCCACTGTGGGCAAACATCCGTTAGCAAAAACAGAAGGATCTAAAAAGGAAAAGGGAAAGGGGGAAAAAGAGAAAGAGAATGGTCGTGATCAAAGCAGCCATGAAAGCGACGGCAACTTCACGCTCCCGCGCCGCCGACTCGCCTCCTACGGCCTTGCTAGCTATCTCCAGGAGCTGATGATTGACCGCCAGCTACGCAATACCGACCTCTTCGATCACAACGGGCTGGGTGCGCGACCGCCCGAGGACGGATTCATAGATATAACCATGCCTTGCGTGCTGAAAGTCGCGGGACATGGGGTCACGAAAGAGGGCGAGGTTGTCGATGCGGGGAGGGAAGTAGCTGTGTGTCGGGATCCGGACAATTATCTCTTTTACACTGAGTTCACTGTTAGCCCGCGCGCGATTCACGAGATTGGTGTGCGTGCTGCCAGGGGATTCTTGGAGCAGATTGAGGAGAGCTCGGCGTGGAGAGGGAGGAATGGGACGTATGTGGAAAGTGTGAGAGAACAAAGCGGACGCAAGACGACGGAGTCTGGGGTCTAGGGATGTTTATTACTAGGCTTCGCCTTGGGATTCTGGCGTCACAGTCTGTTTCTATGTTTTTAAGATACGCACATGAAAGAAATTGCACATAGCCGCAGACATTATATGGTATGGCTCTCAATAATGTGCTTCGACACAATTAGCTGTATCATTTATTTTGATATCCGGTTGCGGTATATTTCTGCCATCAGCCTCCAGGGTCAGCCGCCGATGACCTTGGACATCAGTAACAGAAGTTTCTTAGGTCATATAATGCGCAGCGTTGGGTCTAGTTTGTGCTCATTCGAAATGATTTGCTTCCTTCTCAAGCAAGCTCAACCCTCTCCGACTATCACTCTTTCATGCTGCAGAGTTCGTGGAATGATGCTTCATGTCAAGTCGAGATTGAATTCGAATGGAAAGTCATCTTCACCTACAATTTGAGGTTTCCAGGCTCGTTATAAACACGATTTGGAAGTAAGCGCCATCAGTCCCTTCTCAATTACTTGCTTCTCATATGCAGCGTCTGGGTCTACCTGCCACTACATAAACCAACGTCACTTGCATTTTCACACTTTCTCTTTCCATTCAGCAAGTACACCTCATAGGGTCTAGCGAGGCTAAGTGTTCCGACCGTTCTATTCCCAGTCGGCTCCTCTCCGAAGTTCGCACACGGTTCTAGTCATCCCTCGTTTATCAATATATACCATATTGCTCAAAAGCACCAACAGCCATTCACGAAATAAGTTTACTTCCAGTCTTAATCTCTTTGGACAGTTTCGAATTGCGGGGGCGTCGATATCGTAGAAAAGAATTCCGCTGAAAACAATACTATCTCACCTATCCTATCCATTGTAAGACTTGACGTCTTCACTGCAGGCACCTTTTCTGACCTTTCATGGCAGCCAGCCTCTGACAATATGACGAAAATCGGCGGAGTACGTTCCTGGAGGGTAGCCAATTAGAACAGGACTCCCTTCGTGCTGCTGAGACGATATAACGAGTTCACCTATATCTACGTTAACGTGGTCTTGTGGAGACGCGAAGCCGGGCGGCAGAGTTCTGTACTGTTTGTGCGGATGCCCTACAGAGCCGCTCAACACCCTGGGGGTCGTAGACACCGTATAGTTGAGACAGAAGACCATTGGCACCTCCCAGGGATACAATGCACCTCGAGGAATGGCAATCTCTTTGACACAGTTTGGGGCGAGATCTACCAGCATTTGTATGAACTCCTGTCCCAGCGGGCTGCATCGCGCGATTATCACCGGCTAGCTAGCTGACTAGTAGTGAACGACAGGGGCTTGAAAATCACGAAATGGAAAAAATTGCTGGCCAAGGAGATAGTTACCATCGACGACATAGACGCCCAACAGAAGAACGTCCTCGTCCTAACGTTTGTCGCTGACTACGAGGAGAAGGAATTGGAGATCGACAGGGATCGGTATAACAATTACGTCTGGGCGTTGCGAGAAGACTTTGACGAAGGCTATTTCCGTAGGCGATCCGAAGTCGTGATTGACGCGCTGAAGAAGGCTTTTCGACGGAAACATGTCATGGCGAAGGTTTTCGTGCCGCCAGTCCGTCATGGTTAAGCCACTTCCAGACGGCACCGCTTTGATTGAGTTCTACCTGGCACGGTTTTTCCAACAGTATGAGACCGTCGAACTTATTTTAGAAAAGCTCACATGATAGACCAACAGCGGTCGTATAAGCTGCTAGCGATTTGGGTTGGATCTCATATCTTGTATTATCGACAGCGTATTCGTTTTGTTAATGTTTTAGCAGCGGCCCGTTATGAGAGATGGGTGAGCTGGAGTTATTACCGAGCTGTTGGCGACCGCGGGGTCGCGTAGGTTTTCCCACTGTATTTTATGTGGTATGAAATTAATTATACCCTAGATAAACAAGCCTTGTACAAAAATGTGTGAAAGGCCTAAGTGAATTTGAAGTAAGTCTGATATCATAACCTGTTCCAGTTCAAGGGAAAGACACGGTACACTACGTATTGACATAACCAATTTCCTCAAAATAAAATTTAGTAGCAAGCCACGTATTCTCGGTCCCTTTCGAAACATGGAAATCCCTTCTGAAGTTTTCAGGCAAACACTGTTTGAAGCCTTTGCTTTTAGCAGGAGAGACACTGGAGACTAAGTACTTAGTTAGTCCGATCGCTATGAATTGGCTGCGGGCCCCTGGCATCCCGCCAAGCCGTTGCCTGTCACTTATCAGCTGGTTATAGGTCCTACCAGGCATTGGAGAGGTACTTAGGGTAGGTACATTTAGACCGCCAGAATTGTTAGGGCCGCCCACTCCCACTCCTAATGGCAGCTTCGGTAACCCTACAAAAGTGAACTTCAAGTTGGGCTCCTGCTTGCTTATGAGCCGCTATGTGATTTACCTCTCTCTCTTCATCTCCTCCCCTCCGCCATAAGCGCACTACATCCTTAGCATCCATCTACCAGAATAGTATCGTGACTTTCTGGGCCACCCAGTTGAGCTGCAGGGCAGCTCGGTTCTCTCCAGACCATTCACGTTTCCCCCGCCCGTTCTTCACTTCGCGCATCGTGATATCGTTCGCGTCTTGGGTTTGATCAGCCTGTGTCATGTCAAGACTACTGACGGATAGAGAAATCGACGATGCCGCCGAAAAGCTAGCGGCATTCCGCACAAGGAGTGCCGAGGAGGACTTTCTGCAACGCTATGCAGATCTCCTGACCAGCTACAAACAGCTGAAGAGCGACTACGAAGAGGAGAAAAATGGCAGGGAGCGTTACAAACAGCTAGCGCGTAATCAAGAACGGAAGCCGTTCGTGCTGGTTATCGTCGATGGAGATGGGTATATATTCAAAGATGAATTTCTTCACCAAAGCGCTGAGGGCGGTTCGAAGGCTGCCCAGCATCTAAACAACGTAATAAAGAAGAGTCTGCAAGGAAAAGGGCTTGAACATTGCGATGTGATGGTCCGCATCTACGCCAATCTTGTCAATTTATCAAAAACTCTCTCCAAATATGGGCTCGCTACCGCAGATAAGCGCTCCTTGTCTCCCTTCGTCGCCAACTTCAACAGGTCGTACGGACTTATGGATTTTGTCGATGCGGGTGAGCTGAAGGAGAATGCCGACTTCAAGATTCGAGCTCTATTGAACTTATATGCCGAAAATCTACAGTGCAAGCACATCTATTTCGCAGCCTGCCACGACGTCGGTTATCTCTCGGAATTGACGAGGTTTAGAGGAGACCGCAACAGAGTCACGCTTCTTCGGTCGTCTGGGCTACTTTTCCACGACCAATTTCTCAAACTTGACCTGGGAATCGAGGAATTACCTGGGGTCTTCCGTACAGTACCCCTCGATGGCTCGACACTCTACACAAAGTCCAATTCAAGCGCCGACGTGATAAGAAGCAATCCCCCTACTGGACCCTCCGCCGGCAACCCAACTTACCAGGCTACAAACTCACGAGAATCCCAGAAAATTTGCCAATTCTACCAGGCTGGCAAATGCCGATATGGGGGAGACTGCAAGAATGCTCATATCGATACTCGAATCCCACCCCCGGCCAATTCTACGAAACCCCTTTATTCGTCGCAAAGGAGTCAACAAGGTAGCTTTGACACCGAAGTAACGAATGGTTCCAGCCGGGTGAAGTCATTATACAATGTCTCGCCTTATGAGCTTGACAATGTACTATCCGGTCCAACCTCGCCACTGGGGCGCGACTTGGCCTACCAACTACCAAAGAAGAGCGATATACCAGACAGTCACGTGGCCGTGAATAGACAACTGCATCGGCTAGACGCATACTTGCAGCCCCCTAATTCAGCGGCCTCTGCTAGACTTAGGGAAATATCTAATATTAGAAAGCTGTGTAACAGAAAACAGTTAACGAATTCGTGTCCTAACGAGAACTGCGAATACGAACACAACCCAATTCCGGAAGAACTCCTGCCTACGCTGGAATGGCTCTCGCGTTCGCTACCTTGCCCGAAGCGAGGGGTCTGTAGGTCACACACTTGTGTTCTTGGCCATATTTGCCAGAACATGGAGTGCCAATATCGTGGCGGCAAGGCCAAGTGCAAATTACCAGGACGTGTGCACTCGATGGATCTTACCGTAGACCATTATGAGCCCGACCCGGGTCACTCTGATTCGATCGATACAGATATTGCGACCAGTAGCCCCGGCAATCTTACGCCCTCCAACTCAAACAGTTATGCGAATCAGGTTCCCGGCTATGAACCGTGGGATCTACAGGATCACAGCATGACGTTTTGATGCGGCTACGGAGCACGTAAGAGATCAGACGTGAACGCTCAATTACCATTTGCGAAATTCCAAGAGTCGGCCTTATCCTAACGAGTCGTGCGCGGCCGTACGATTCGACTTTCCCAAATTTACAGTGCTAAACTCACTGAGGCAGGTCGCTCTAACTAAAAACGACCTATCTCCCATATGCTACCATATATCACCAAAATCTGCTACTTTAAGAAACAATCAAACATTTAAGTAGAATAAGAAAAGATAGCCTTTAAAGAAGCAGCATTTAAATACACGTTCATTTTAGTTCCCCTACTTTTCCTGCTTCTCGGTTGTTTGACCGTCACTTGAAGTAGTAGTGATTTTGGTGTCGTATATGGGATGGGCCGTTTCTTGTTAGACCGTCCTGACTTGCGGCGTCGTGAAAAAGGCCTCTACGGCACTCACTTCAGCACACTTACTCTTGTTAAACCCTCATGACCAACATCCTACTGCATCTTAAGTCATATATCTCCTCCAGGATTAGGAATGTCAGCTCGGGTACGCGGCAAGGGTCATCAACAAGGAGCGCACGCCCCCCAAAAAGGATTAAGCGTTAAAAGGCTTCAGAATAGCGTTACATGCAGTTGGTAGCGTTGAATAGAGTTAACAGCGTACGGAGTACGTAGTTTGGCTTAGTTTTGGTGACCTTTTTTTTTTCTATTCCATTTCGGGATAATGGCTCTGTTGAACTCCTTGTCACGTATAAGCGAGTCTAGATTCTGGCTGGATATCGGATGCGGAAATGCATCCATCCTCTGGTCCCATAACTCAGTTGGTCAGAGTGTCGTACTAATACTGTGATTCGCTCATAATATTGGTAATGCGAAAGTCGTGAGTTCGAGCCTCACTGGGACCACGCCTTGATATTTTGCTACGATGGCGGCGATGACTTGAATTCTTTTTTTTTTTTTTTTTCTCGCAGCTATCGCTTAGGCTCGCGAAGAGGAGATATGTATTTGGTTGGGATCGCTGTTGTGCTGTTTGGGAAATAAACGTTTTGCGCTGTAGTTAGCTAATTTCTGCAGCCGGCAGTTAACCGACTCAGCATCCATCGTGTTGCTTCGCTTACTGCAGACCTTTTATGATAGGATTTACAAGCATTATGTATAACAGGTTTGCATTTCTATTCTGATCGGCGATGATTGGTAGATAGATGTTGTTTACTGGTACAATTCTATGTGCATTCTAAGGCTGCTGTAAATTCCCTGCACGGAATAGTCTTAGATGAAACGAGAACCTAGTATGAAGCGCGCGATTGAAGGCGACGTCGGCATGATGAGAGCGGTGAGTGGACGTGCAATCTGGTCTCTTGGCAATTCATGAGTTGCTATTTTTGGTATTATTGTCTTTGTGAGTGCAAGGGCAGTGATATGGAACGTTCAGTTGAATAATTCAAACTGTGCTGAGACTGCTATCGCTCAAATGCTACCTTTAGCTTAGGGCTGCGAAGGTAGATGTCAGGATTTTCACATAGAGCATTGGCGTACGCTAATAATACCATCACCAGAGTGAGAAGTCGTGCGACAATGCTTATATGCCGCAGTCTTATGGTTGACGTGTACGGCTACGCTCGTGGGTATATGTTAATTGGGTGACGTAGCATGTGCGCTGTCCTATGTCGCTGCATTTGGTTTATCTGGGCTGTTATCGGCGTTTAGAAGTGTAGCATTCATGTCCTCCTTTAGTTTTCGCAGTCGATTGATCAACTTCTTGTTCTCCAAAGCTCGCGTTGCCGCCTTCTCACCCGCTTCTTTTTTTGATAGACCGCTTCCATATCCAAGGCTGAGATTTGTCTCGCCAAAGCCGTTGTAGTATACCCCTACGGTGAACATAGGTAGCTTGCTGTTCTTATCTTTCTTCGGTGGGCCCTCATCTTGGTAAGAAATGCGAACCCCCTTCGTTCCAATCACCTGGACTAAGACTTCCTTAGGGCGACTGCCAGAGACAGGGTGTGCCGGACTACTGTTGGAGTATCCCTGAGTAACGGGCTTCTTGTATTCATTACGAATCTCTTGCTTGAGAACAGTGGCCCAGACTGGCTTTATCCATGCGAGAACACGCGGAAGCCCGTCAGCATCGCCCAGAATAGCCGCGGCCACATAGGCTTCCAAGAGATCGCCGAGAATCTTTTTCCTCTCCTTTACCGACGCCGACGTCCCAGCCCCACTCTGAGAAGGCCTACCTCCGGGCTGAAATTCAGTGGGGAGTCGAGCCCCTTTTTCGATGTTGTATCGTCGAGTAAACTCGGACAATGTCTCGTTCTTTATGAGACGTTCACGAAGTTGTGAGCAACGTCCTGCAGGTAAATTGGGAAAGGTCTGATAGATGAATAAGGATGAGACAAGATACAGATATGCATCGCCAATCCATTCAAGCCGCTCATAGTCCATCTCGCCAAGGCTTCTCGCTACACCAGAGTGAGTCCGGGCTGCCTTTTCGAGAACGGGGTCCAGTACAGGAGGCAGCGGTGGTAGCACATCTGAATCGGGAACATCTTGAGGAGTCCATTTCGTGAGTAGCGCTGGATGCGGAATGGGCAATCCCGACTGCTGATGATCATTTGAAGGTCCATGGTGCTGGTCGCCCACTTTCTGGATCTTGCGCGTACTTTCTGATGTTTCGCTCACGCTGGCGGTCTATTCAGAGAGATTAGGTATATGACTTGTAATCTGAGTAAGCCCTTGAGTCATCATACCTCATCTTGTAGCAATGCATGCGCCGCAGGATGAATCTGAGCGTTATGTTGTTTGAGTGTCAAGAGGATCTTCTCATGTGATGGCGATTCGCTGTATTTTCCCAGTCGCTCAAGGTCCTGCTTGAGAGATTGCGCAGCTTTCAGTAAGTTGTCTGCATGATCTAACATTGAAAGATAGCGAGAACTCGACGCTATTGTTGAAAACTCCTCAAAAGACCGCTTGGACATGATGGTATATGCTTGGTTCTTGCTCACAGTATGTTTTAAGCAAAAACGAAACATCATTTACTATTGGCTTCCAGATGTAAGGCACTACCATGCACCTAGGTACGCTAATGCGGAATTGTGGGGATCTGCGCAGGGGGTAGAGACGGCGGAGCACAGGCCATGTGTGCAGACCAGCTGCCGACTTCAAACTTTCGTCTTGTCTTTGGGTAGTTTGGACGCTTGCGAGAAAGCCGGCCAACACCATTATCGAGGACATCTACGCCGAGCCATCCATTTGCCAAAGATGGCGGCTGTACCCAGGGCACGGCTTCTGGACCTGATGAAGGCAAGAAGATACCTACGTCCGCGAGACACGGCGCCGATAACTAACGTCGCGACCAGGTCCAGTGCCAAATCTTCTCAACAACCTACAACCCCGACGGCATACGGATGGGCAATAAGATTCTTCGGCAGAGACTCCGAGGCCCGTCCCTAGCGAAATATTATCCTCCTAGAGGACCCACGATCAATACATTAGAAAAGGAATTCAGGAGTTTGGGACTGGAGACATTAAATGAGGAGGAGGAAGATCGACAGGAACACTTGGCAGGGCAAGTTGCTTGTGTACTTCTGTTACACGTCGCATGCCAAATGCTGACCTTTTTTCTAGTCGGAGACAACGTGGAAAGGGTGCTCCGAAGAAGAAGCGCACTGCGCCAGGTACGCTCCTCCTTTAAGTATTTCCCTCCCGCAGTCTTGGATACTAACACTGCCGTGAAGAGCAAAAAGAGAAGAAAGGAAAAAAGGACTAACGCTCCTTGCAACCTGACGCTTTTATTATCGACATGTATAACAGTCACGATGTCCACGAACAATAGACAGAAAGAGTCTCGATGTGAGAATAAAGAGCGGAGATTTGAGTCATTTTCAAAGGACACTCCGAGCCTCCTCCCGCGACCATACCCCGTTGTTGACGCAACCTCTGTTCACCTCGCCCCAACTACACTTATTCCTCGAATTCTGCAGCGATGGGCCGCGTATGGATGGGCTCACGGGACTATTGGCGATGATAATAGAATGGATCTTGAGGACAACCTCCATATGGTAGAAGAACTCGCGTGTTGCAATAATCGACTGAAAGAAGCGGCTGAGCATTATATGCATTGCCACGTACTTAACTGGAGTAGTAAGCTGCTCGTTTCATGTTAATCCAAGGTCTCTCAAATGCGTCAATATCGACATCAAGTGCTCGACAGTGGAGGCTAAATACTACCCCCTATTTATCACGCTGGTGCTGGTCACAAGTAACTCAAGTTTCCTCCTGCGCTTGCCCCCCATCATCTTCGCTAGCCAGCCGAAACCGAGATACGCACGTAGCTGAAATGATTGCAGTACAAACAGCCCTAGATCATTTGGCGTTAGATATCTAGACGGGTACCTATCCTCACCCTGCGTTGTCATTGTGGAACGTAGTGCTTCTTTAAAGCATTACCGCCAACGCACAACCCACACCTCTCCGGTGCTATCAACTACAAGATTTAGGTCAGCGGGCGAGAAGCTCATTGCCTCAGGTTTAACCAGTAGCTCGCGTGTACCATGGAAATGAAGCTAGGTCGAGTTGTGCCTCCTGCGTCCTCGACCAGATCTTAGCCAAGATGTCGCCCCGTATACGAGCGAACTTTGAGTGCAAGAGATAGATGTGTCAATAAGTGTCGCTCAATTCAATGTTCGTTCTGGTAAGTGGTCAATTGATCCAGGGAATTAGGAGAAAAAGATAAGGTAGGTAAGGTAGTCTAGCTGTAGTCTAACTACCGCAAATATGGAGATCGAACTGGAGGTCACACGTCAGATATGTACGTTTGCATGGTAGTACCTGCCTCTCAGCTGGGAGTTCAGGTAACAGGCCAGGTAACACAATAGTATACAATTATGGCCGTCTTCGCCATCGCAGTTTCCATTCAACTCCTGGCCTTGGTTTGCCTCAGCAAGGACATCACGCCCACCACCTACCTAGGTACTTGGTAGGTATGCACTCGCCACACCTGTCTACACTCCCTATTAATTTCAGCTGCACCTATTTGTCCTATGTATTCGCACCTGCATGTGTGCGTATCTTCAGGCACTAGTAGGTAGGTACCTACCTCGATTCACTTGGCTATCTCGGCCTTGTTTCCCTCGACACCTGTCACTCATCTAACATTTTTCACACCACGCACCGCACCTGTTCTCCCTTTCCTATATTTCTTTCTTCCCTTGCATCAACCTTCCACCGACTCAATCAAGAGAGCCTTTCTCTAGCCCACCTACTTCCACCTTCCTCCTTCCTACCTAAGTTCCGACTATTCATATTAACGAGGTACAGCGACCCCCCAAACCACACACACTGCCTATTACCCTCACACACCACCTCAATAAACTAACTGTCTCTTTGAGTGATAGGGCTGTCTAACGCTCTCCGTCTCTAGATTATCTGAAATTTAGCGATCTAACAGGTGTCTACATGGGCAGGCTGCCTTAGATTAGCTGTCACGCCTAACAGGTTCCAAGCCTGGTACCTCTGCCATCTACGTATGATCTTGCCAGTTCCCCAGATATTCCCAGGCGTGCAGCTACTGCCCCTTCCGCATATATAAGGTACGCTCATGTTGAGGTCTCTTCTTACCATCTCAAGAGCCAGTTACCGATCTGCGTACATCCTAGGCCCTTGCCTCGGGTTAGGTAAGCTGGTACGCACATCCTTCTGACGTTGACGCTGTCTAGCTACCAACGCCTTCTCGCACTTAATCTCGAACATTTCGGTCCCGAGGTAGCTTCCTTGCATGTATAATGTTCTGAGCTCTGTTCTGTGGAACTACAGCCACCGAGTTGTTTTGATCGTTACCTCGTCGAGGATTGTCATCTTTCCGTCCTCTCATTCGAATTCCAGTCCACATCTCCATCATCTAGTCACCACTTGCCACTCATTCTGGCGTCTTTCGCCGCCAAAAGATCTAATCTTTGCTATCCCGACATATCTTCATCTGTCAACCGTGTGTGGGTAGCGAGAGACTTGACTGAAACACGCCGTCTCCTTCAAGTACGGCCCTACAGCACCTTTTACCAGCCTGGAGTCAAGAGCTGCCTAGATCAAGCAGGAATACCATGTCTGTGGCCCGCTCTACTGGATCCCCGCCTCTTCGCCGTACTCCGGCATCCAAGACAGTCCAGATGGACGAGAACACTAAGGTCGGCAAGGAGGATTTCTCTATTGCCGCTGTAAGTGACCAGGTCAAGTCCCTCCTGGTTTTTGTAAGTGCAGCTATGATCATATTGTTTAGCTTTCATGTCACCCTACGCTAAAGCATCTGCTACTCGTAGCGGGCCTGAGACAGTATCACCCAACGCTCCCAGAGAGCTGTGTCTCTCAATCATACTTATACTCTCTTTGATCGGAGCTAACCGGCACAACAAACAGGAACCTGACGGCCCATCTTCGCAGAAGAGATCCCCCGGCATTCTCTCCACTTCGTCGCTAGTCAATCAAAGCTGCCCTAAGGTCAGTGTCAGTGAATCGGCTCGGTCAAATAACATTCTCCAGCTGATGTCTTCGGTACAGAGGAACAAGCTTAACTTCGAATCTTTTGGTCCTTCTGAGATCCCAGAAACGGGCATGACCAACCCTACCCCGTCCAGGCTCGTCCGCCAACTATCCGGTCTTCCTCCCATTGGCAACGCTTTCACTTATTCGGCAGATGCTAGTGACACTTCAAAGTTGGAACATACAGCAACCAGCAGCTCTGTGCCAATTACTCCTGCCACTGAGGACTTCGGAAACACGGTCCCCGCTATCCGACCTGCTAGTGCTACAATGAATGACTCCGCAACCAGCGATGAAGAGGTAATGCGCCTCAAGTTCGAGCTCGCCCAGGCTCAGAACAAGATAACTCGTCTTGACCAAGAACTCGCTTCGAGTCGCCATGGGCACTTGGGCCTAGACCAGCCGACAAGCATCTCTCCAGTTAATACGGGGTTCTCCAATGGCAACCAATCTGCACCTACTGTGTCACGTACTAATAGCCTCCATCCTACCAACGCCAATACACAGTACATTAATAGGGACGGCGGCCAGCCCTGGTCTGGCTATGACGACAGTCGATCTGACACCAGCGATGCTCTCTCGGCCACCGGGTTCAATCGTTCCCGCAATATCTGGGGAGGTATCAAACAAGCTCCGAGACCCCATGGCCCAGGCGGTGCCCCTCCTCCTCCTGAGATGCCGTTGAACGGACCGTGGGTTGGACGAGCTGCAAGTCACAGCTACGTTGAGCCTAGCCCGTCTTATGAGCCTGCTATCACTAGCAACTTCCGGCCTGAACGGTTGACCCCAGATTTTGACTTCACTATAAAGCCTCCTGGTAGTAGACGGGGTAACCGTTTCGATACTCGCTTTAGCGGTCAAAGTTATCCTGGTACCGGGCAAGGTTATCATAGCCAGGCTTATGGTGGATATCCTTGTCTCCAAGGTCAGTATGACCCTGGCGCAATTACATCAGGTGGCTCACAAAATGGCATGGGCGCCGGATTGTATTCTAGCTTTCAGCCAACGCCAGTTGGTACTCCTCTCTCTCCCCTTGCTAGCGAATTTACTTCGATGTCACTCAATGCTGGACCGTGGAAGTCTGAAGTAAGTTTGATACCCGCAATATTCCGGGTAATGTTTGATCTAACCTTAGGCCACTATAGGCGACCTCAACTGAGGGACAAACATATCTTCCTACGACCGAGCCGCTGAACTACCGCCGACTGCTAGACCGTAATGTCAACTGCAACTGGAAATATATCGTGGACAAGATTGTATGCAGTAACGACCAACAAGCTTCTATTTTCCTCCAACAGAAGCTTAAGGTTGGGACTCCGGACCAGAAGTACGAAATCGTCGAGGCGATTGTTGCCCAAGCTTATCCTCTGATGGTCAACCGATTCGGAAACTTCCTGGTGCAAAGATGCTTTGAGCATGGCACCCCAGAGCAAGTCATCAAGATTGCGGAAGCCATTAGAGGTTGTACGCTCACCTTATCCATGGACCCTTTTGGGTGTCATGTGGTGCAAAAGGCTTTTGATTCGGTCCCAGAAGACTACAAAGCTATCATGGTTCATGAGCTCCTACGTCGTATCCCCGAGACCGTCATTCATCGTTACGCCTGTCATGTTTGGCAAAAGCTTTTCGAACTCAGATGGACTGAATCTCCACCTCAGATCATGAAATATGTGAATGAAGCGCTGCGTGGTATGTGGCACGAGGTCGCTCTTGGCGAGACAGGGAGCCTCGTTGTCCAAAATATTTTCGAGAATTGTCTTGAGGAAGACAAGGTCCGTTAACCCTCACTTAAAGGTTCATTATCCGTATGGTAATGCTAATAATCACTTAGAGACCTTGTATCGAGGAAGTACTGAGCAATATTGATATCGTTGCACATGGGCAGTTCGGCAACTGGTGTATCCAACATATCTGTGAGCACGGCGCACCGGCTGACCGCAGCAGAGCGATTGATCATGTAATCCGCTATGCTGCTGAATACAGCATGGATCAGTACGCCTCCAAGGTAGTCGAGAAATGCTTGAAGATTGGGGGAGCAGAATTTCTGACGCGCTACCTTGACCGAGTCTGTGAGGGTCGTATTGATCGCCCTCGCATTCCCTTGATTGATATCGCAAGCGATCAATACGGTAACTATCTAATCCAATGGATTCTACAACATGCCAACCCACAGCACAAGGAGATCGTGGCTGCTCATATCCGCAAGCACATGGTATCTCTACGCGGATCCAAGTTTGGGAGTAGAGTCGGTATGCTCTGTACGAACCCTGCCATTGCCACGCGACCTGGACCTGGTGTCGGACCTAGTGTTGGCCGCATGCCTGCAGGACCTCGCTATGGTGGCCGTGCGTACCAATAATCGCTCTTGGCCTTACAAAGTCATACTTACTCGATCGACGTTACGATGGTGGGCCGTTGCTCTTCTTCACCAGCCGTGACTTTGCAACATGCCGGTGTCTGTTGTTTTGCCTTCATTGCGATAAAGAATTTCTTGTTTCTAATAATCAGCTTCCGAACTACCAATACCTCGACGAATTTGAGCTCGATTGTTGTTCGGAGCGATCAACATATGTCAAGTCGCACAGGAATATCATCTGGAGCAGACCATTTACAAATCATACCTCTACGACATCCTACGCCCAGCGGGCTACTGCCTTGTCCGGGTGCTTTGGAAACATCATGGTTATGGATGTTGCGATATGGCGTCGTTCGGAACAAGTCGCCGTCCTACTCACCGCTGAACCCAGGTCCCAACGCCTCGGTCATTCTGAGTAGATCTTAATCTTCCGTTCACTCAAAGTGCCATAATCCGGCACGGTCATGACGTATTGTCCCATATAGTTGCGTGGATGGTTTCCTCAATCTCAACCGCGTAGAACATTCTGCAAAGAATTAAATACTCTGTGTTGGTCATTGGAGAATTCAGGTTGCAGTTTTTCAATTGTTATTATAAAAAGAAAATTCGGTGAGCTGGGAAAGGGTGAGCAGGGCTAAGCGTAATGAAGGAGAAGATCCCTGTGCTCTTGTATTTTGCGCTATGAAGAAGCAGTGTTACATAGGCTATAGTTTGTACTAACCAAAAGTTTTCTTACACTCTCTCTGCGTATACAGTTATGGCGCTACATTCAAATGAGAGATGTTAGGTCCGTTGCACTATTCTTGAGACTACACGCCATTTCATCTCGGAAACAGTTGCATGTTTTGTCCCTTGCCACCGCAGAGCAGCTTGAAATGCGATGTTTTAGAAATTCCCTATAATTGAATTTCGATTCTATGCCCCAGTTGAATTGGCTTATCGTCATTCACTAATATTCAAAACAATAAGCCTAGGCCCTCTCTGCGTGTCCTTGTTTTTTTCTCTGATACCTGGCGGTCTGATGTGAATGTCGGCGTTTCAAGCAATCGCTGACCGCCAATTTGGAACCGGTGAAGGAAGGCTAGTAAAGATGATCGAAACCATGGCGGAAGAGTGCGAAGAAGATAGTAGGGACATCGGGCGATAAGGTGAATGAAATTCCAGAAGACCCATGTTGACAGGCGTTCGATCTTTTATTCGCACGGCAGTTAGTTTTAGTTGTCTTGAATAAGGTATTTTCTGCGGCAGAGGACGTGAAAAGAGTCGCACACGCACGCTCTTGTCTTCGAGTTTAGCGGGAGCTGTAGATTTAGTTCTAGCCTATGCGTAAGTTTATAAATGCTAATATATTTTAAATTAATTATTATAATAACGATTTTATTAATTTAAAAGTTAATTTAATTAAAATAAAATTTAATAAATAAATTAATTTTAATTATTATAATAAAAATTAAATTAATAATAATAAAAAAATTAAAAAATTTTATAAAACTTAAATAATATTAAATTTTTAAAAAAAAAATTATTAAAATTAATAATATAAATAATTAAAATATTATTATTTTAATTAAAAATATTTTAATAAAAAAAAATATAAAATATTAATTTAAATAATAATAATAAAATAAATAAATTTTTTAATAATAAATATATTTATTTTAATAAAAATAAAAAAAAAATTAATAAAAAAAACTATATAATATTAAAAAAATAATAAAATAAAAATATATTAAATATATAATAATAAAATTATTTTTTAAAATTATTAATTTAAATTAAAATTAAAACTTATAAATTTAATATAATATAATTTATATATAAATTAATTATTTAAATAAATTAATTATTTAATTTAATATATTTTATAAATTAAATTTATAATATAATTTATATATAAATAAAATATTTAAACAAGTAAAATATTTTTTATAAATTTTTATATTTAATTATTAATAATTTTATAAATATAATTAATATAATTAAAAATTAATCGGATTTTATTTTATTATTTATTTTTATATTTTTTT